>LOEQ01002820.1:104601-124352 GCA_001685075.1 Bramus lutescens | reverse complement strand
GAAGACTGAGCTAATGGGCCAATCAGTTTTATAACTCATGGAGATCTCTGTGTGATTTTCTTTGGGGCTTGCCGGCCGTGGGGTATTGGGTGGGACAGAAACCCCAACAAGCAGGCCCCTTCATGTTACGAGCAGGGGCTTAACTCCCAGCTGTGATAACCACATACTATCAGCTGGGTATAATGGTTCACACCTATAACGTGGCACTCACAAGGCCAAGGAAGGAGGGCTCAGCTAGCTTGAGACAAGCCTGTTTATGGCACAAGATGACCCCCCCCCAAAAAAAAACCAACAACAACAAAAAACCACCTCAGTCTCTTAAGTCAGGCCTATGCAATGGTTCAATCCTGTTAGTATCACCACTTGGGAGCCAAAGCAAGAGATGCCTCAAGTTTTAGGCCAGCCTGACCCAGGTCAGCTACAGACCGAGACCCTGTCTCAAAGGACCAAAGATTCAGTTCTCTGCTATTTAAAATATTTATATATCAAACAACTCATTCCTAGAGTCCCCAGAAAATAACAAGAATGCCCACATTTAGTAAACAGTGGGACCTTTCTCCCCTGGAGCCCATCCTGATCCCATCCAGCACTATACCCTTCCAGTATTCCGGCTAGATCCCTGCTCCACGGAGTTTGAGAGTCTTTCCTCCACGTCCATGTTGCTGTTATTGTCTTTGTCAGACAGGAAGTCATTGTGTTGAGATAGTGAGTCACTTTCAGAATGATTGGCAGATGGTGTTTCTGATCTCTGATTGGTAGGAGATGATGACCTAGAAGGTGATTCCAAAAATTTCTTGATAGCAGGGTGATTAAAAGCCATTGTATCAAATGTCTTTAATCCCTAAAAAATGAAAGAGACAAACTTAATCAAATCCACCAAAACTGATGAAAAAATGAACTCCTGAAAACTTCAAGTTATGTCAAAGTCATGTTAACAAGTCTCCAAAAATCTCTCTGAATCCAAGCTGGAGAGATGGCTCAGTCATTAAAGGCTACTAGGCTCACAATGCCCACCCCTAAAAAACTCTCTACGTCCATAAATTCTTATAACTAGCCTGCATCAAACAAAAACTAGAATGAAAAATACAAAACTTCTAACACCAAAAGTCAGAAATGATCAGGTGTGGTGGCACATACCGGTGAGTGCACCACTCGGCGGCTGAGGCAGGAAAATCTGAAGTTCTGGACCACTCCAGGCTACATGACAATAAAACATCTGAAAGAGCAAAGTAAGGGCTTTAATGTAGCTCAGCCGATAGAGTCTAGCATGCACGAAGCCAGTAGCACATAAATGCAATATTGCAGAACATGCCTGCGATCCTGAGAGTCAAGCCAGTACCACATACATGCAGAATGGTAGAACATGCCTGTAATCCTAGCATCCAGAAAGTAGAAGCAAGAAGGTCAGGAGTTCAAGATATGTGCCACTAACCGAAGAAGATTTAGTTTAAAAAGTACAAGCCGAGTAGTAGTGGCACATGCCTTTAATCACAGCACTTGGGAGGCAGAAGCAGGCAGATTTCTGTGAGTTCAAGGCCAACCTGGTCTACAGAGCCTGGTCTAACAGCCAGGGCTGTTATACAGAGAAAACCAAAAGAAAAAGACATAATAATAAAAGTTTTAAAAATTAAAAAAATAAGATAAAAAGTACATAAAGCGAGGCATTGTGACTTATATCTATAATTGCAAGAGCTCTGGAATCTAAGTAGGGAACTTAGTTCAAGGTCAGTCTGGTTTATATAGTGAGACTCCAGCTCAAAACAAAAACGAAAGCATACAGTATAAAAAGTGACACCACACAGGAGTGAAAAAAAAAATAGCATTAGAAGCTTTAGAATCAGTAGCATAAAATGTTTTCCCACAGGCTAGTACAGAGGCCTAAGTTTAGTTGTTTTTAAAATGGTATTGGCTGCTCTTCCGGCACTCATGTCAGACAGCTCACACTCCAGCTCCAAGGAAGTGATCAGAGGGATACCGCTGACCTCCACTGACACCTGAACTCATGTGTGCATACCCAGACACAAACACACGTTTACAAAACAAATCTCTTAAAAGCAAAACAAAACAAACAACAACAAATATTATTATTGACTGTGCATGGTGCCCTACCTATAACCCTAGTACTTGGGAGGGAGAGGCAGGATTGCAATTTCTAAACCAGCTATAAAGCGAGATTTCAATCTAACACACACACACACACACACACAAACACACACCAGTTACATAGTTATCAAAATAAAAGCCCTGTATTATTTTTAAAAGCTGGTCTGTTTAATTAATTAATTCAGTAACAAGGCTCTTCAGAGCTGTAAATGTGTGCTCTAAACTCAAGATCCCCTAAAATGGGGTTATTCACAGCTGCAAGCCAGCTGGGAACTGAACCATGTCTCCAGCCCATCCCTTAGTAAATCTTAATCAGAACATCAGGAGATAAAATCTGTACATTTCCAGACTATCAAACACCAGATTCTAACTCCTAATGGTAAATCAACAAAACACTAACCAGTTTTTCAGGATGAGTAGCTATCATGGTGAGTCAATACTAAGTTATTTAATCAACGACATCAGAATTTGTGCTTGGACTAGATAGTACAACTTGCACAAATTCATATCCACCCAGAATCTGTGGCTGTATTCAGAAATGGCCTAAGGGGCTGTCGGTATTGCTGAATTGTAGATTATCTACCTATTATATGTGAGACCCTGGGGTCAATCACAGGCATAAGCACACAAGGAGAATAGTAGGATAAAAAAAAGAGGGTCATTGGAGATGTAAATCAATTTAAAATGAGGTCATAATAGACTGAAGTTGATCCGAAGCCAGGAATAAAATCTTTAAAGGAACCTTAGACACAGAAAACTCCAGGGAAGACACCTAAGGGATAATGTTTTGCTTGACAACCTCCCCTTTTCCCTACAGGGTTATTCTGTATAGCCCTGGCTGCCTGGAACTTGCTCTTTAGATCAGGTTGGCCTCAAAACCCAGAAGGAAAGCCTCCTTCTCTGCCTCCTGAATGCTAGGATTAAAGGCATGTGTCACCACTGTCTGGTGTGGGAGGTCCTTTTGTCTGTGTGTTGCTTTTATTGGTTAATGAATAAAGAACTGCTTTACGCCTATGGCAGGGAAGAACAGAACTAGGCAGGGAAAGGCAGGCTGTATGCTGGGAGAAGGAAGGCATAAGGAGAGATGCCATGGAGCAGTGCATGGCCAGAGTCAGACATGTTGAAACTTTACCAGTAAGCCACTGCCACGTGGTGATACACAGATTAATGGAGATGGATTAAATTAATATGTAAGCGTTAGCCAATAAAAAGCTAGAGCTAACAGGCCAAGCAGTGATTTAATTAATATAGTTTCTGTGTGATTATTTCAGTCCAGCTAGCTAAGCGGCCAGGAACTAACTAGTGGCCTCCTTACAACAACTGTATTATTTGGACATTGTTTTTTAATCTTACTGATATTTCCTTGTAGATTATAGTATCCAATTTTGTGTGTGTATGGGTTGTGTGTGTGTTTCACTGGCACTCTGGGCTTAATACACCACTGCCAGAGGGGAAAAAGGAATAAAAATGTTTTATACTTAGCATTGAAATGCTATGATATCTAAAACTTACTTTTAAATGTTTTAGAGAAAAGAAAACAATAGAATTTTAAATTGATGAGTCTGCATGGTATGCAAACATATTAACTATCATAATAAAGTGGCATTTGGAAAGCATGGTAAGGCAAACAAAGCAAAAGAGGAAGAATGAGCGTGAGCCGCAGTGAGGTCTCCCTCCTGGACCTGAATAGCCTAGTATAACAACACTAGCAGTCAGTAGGGAAAGGGCAGGATAACGGCTAACATGATACCTGATGATCCTCAGAAAGGCAGGCAGGCTTATTAAATTCTATTGGTCGATACAAGAAATGTCTCAATGGTGGGAATCCACACTGGCTTGACTTCTCCCCAGAGAAGGAAAACGGAGGCTTAGAAAAGACTGGCCTATGAATACTTACCTCAGAAACCTTCAGAAGACCGGCAGAAGCATAATAGTTTGCTACAATGCAGGCACGGAGCTTATCCATCATCCTTCTGGCTTCAATCAGTCGCTAAAAGCAAATGAGAGTTTAAATGTTGCTTAAATATGACAAATAATGACAACTTAAATCCACAGAATAAACCCAAACAAGAACTCAGCTTCTTGAATCATATCAATAAATAACTTTCACCTAACTAAACTGGCAAAGATAGCAGTTAAAGATGCAGTTCAGTGACTGAGAGCTAATGTGTATAAACAAATCCCTGGAGCCTATGCTTCTATCCCAGAGCACAATGGGGATGGGAGCAGATCAGTAACATCTTAAAAGAATAACAACAACAACAACAAAACCCAAAGAAAAACATTGATACACATGGTGTGTATGTGCTTACTTATCAATATATTCATTAACAATAAAATACTGAGAATAATATCAAAAAGAATTATCTTACGGTTGGAAGTTGGAATAGAATGTTGTATCTTTTCTCCAATTTCCTTTATTTATTTTGTTTTTATTTTGTTTTGCTTTTTGAGAAATGTATCCCAGGCTGGCTTCAAGCTCCCTATGTAGCGGAGGATAACCATCAACTTCGGGTTCTACTGTCTCCACCTCCCAAGTCCTATCCCTTAGCAGGGTAATTCTTTGCTTGTTTGTTTTGAGATAGGATCTTAACTATGTAGTCTTGGCTGTCCTGGAACTCTTATGGAACCCCAGTTGTCCCAGAACTCAAGAGTTCCATTTGCCTCTGCCTCTGGAGTGCCATCATGCCCCACAGAGGAAATTTTTTGAAACCTCATCAAACCTATTCTTTTCCCTCCTTGGATGTAGTGTTTTCAATTTATCAGTATTATACCTGGTCAATGACGTCGATCTCATGTTCCTTATTCTTCATTTCAAGAGCAAACTGCTCCTTAATAATAGTCTCAATTTTCTGCACAGCTGCATCTCGAGCTACATAAAGAACACAAAGCATACCCCATCAATCATTAGCTACCTTGATTTAAATCAGCAGTCAAAGAAACCCAAGGAACAGAAATTACTTTGGGTTCATGGGGCAATATTCTTAGCAAACACACAAAAGTACACAGTTGTATAATCTATTCTTGACTGGTTCCAAGAGAAAAGTATGTTCTTTTTCATCTACACGAAACTATATAGGATGGAGAAGAAAGAGGTAAGCTTGCTCTCTCTGTGGAGGCCAGAAGAAGGTGTCAGACACTCCAGAGCTGGACTTATATGAAGTTGTGAGTTGCCCACTAAATGCTTGAAACAGACATCAGGTCCTCTGGAAGAGCAGTAAATGCTCTTAACTGCTGAGCCATCTCTCCAGCCTCTAAAATACACACAATTTTTGTGTCAGATTAAAAAAGAGAGAAATCATGAGTCAAATGTTAATATAATTGATGATTGGCTTTTCAACAGATTACATGATAATACTTCTGAACTTTAAATCTCCACTAGCAGCCATGAGCAGGGTTAGACCTGATCAATGTTTTCCAAATTCCCATGATTCACGTATGACCCTTAAGACTGCTATTAGATCTAGTCTGAAAGTGTGTTTTCAAACGTCCATGTGCTCAAAGCTTGGTCCTCAGCTGACTGTGCTATTGGAATGTCTTCTTAAGTCTAGGTGTGGCCTGGTTGGAGTAAGGAAGTCCATGCCTTGAAAGATACATCTTATCCTACGTCCCTGTGGCTCACTCTCCTTCAGCTTCTGGACTGTTGCACAGTAAACAGCCTCCACTACAACAAGAATGATGTCATGATACCTTGCCTCACGTCAGGCCCACAGCAATGAAGTCAGCCACCCTCCGACTGAAACCTCTCCTCCTTTGACATTTGACAGCTAATACACAAGTGAAACAATGAGCACAATTAATACTTTAAAGTAATATCTTATCCTATTTAAGAAACAGTACCCATGAAATAACCCGATAAGGTCACATTTATATACATTTATTTATATACACATGAAAATATGAAACTATTAAAAACCTCCATTTATGTATCACCTCACATGATTATCCCATATAATAGACATCAAAAAACTTTGATTTTATATTATTTTTTTTAAAGACTTATTTTCTTTTTAATCATGTGTTATGTGTGTGAGTGCAGGTGCCCATGGAGGCCAAAGAGAGGGCATCAACTTCCCTGAGCTGGAGTTCTAGGCCACTTGACATGGATGCTGGGAAACCAACCTTGAGTCCTCTGCAAGAGCTTAGAGCTGGAATGATGGCTCAGCACTTAAGAGCACTGACTACTTTTGCAGAGGACCTGAGCTTGGTTGCTGGCACCCACAATGGCAGCTTACAATCTCCACCTCCTGTAACTCTAGTTTCAGGGGATCCAATACCCTCCTTTGCTCTATGCAGGAGATGCATGTGCATGGTGCATAGACATACATGAAGGCAAAATACCCATATACATAAAATTTACAAAAAAAAAAAAAGAAAAAGCCAGGGATGGGTGGGGTGATGGTGTACACCTTTAATCCCAGCAACCAACATTGGGGAGGCGGAGGCAGATCTTGTAAGTTCAAGGCCATCCTGTTCTAGAGAGTGAGTTCCAGCAGGGTTACACAGAGAAACCCTGTCAATAATTAAATAAATAAACAAATGAATATTTTGAGGTCAGGTGTGATGGTTCATGCTTTTAATCCCTTCACTCGGGAGGCAGAGGCAGGTCAATCTCTGTGAGCCAGAGCTATATAATAGAGACCTTTTCTCAAAAAACCAAAAGGGGGAGGAATTTTTTTAAAAATAGAGAGGTATGCATTTTTAACCACTGAGCCAGTTGCCAAAACTTTGATTTTAAGTTATATGTAACAACAGCTAAGGCTCCCAGCTTGCTTTCCCTCTAGACTACCTGATATGCTCCACATGGCGCTGCAGAGCACTTTGGCTGTGTACAAAGACAGATATTCATGGAGATTCTGCAAATCCTGTACACAGGCAACATCAGGGAAAGTGAGTCTAAAAGCAACTCAATGTCTACCTGAACTCTCAATCGCTTTATGCCGCTTATTTGGAAGGGCCACAGACACATCCTCATAATCAGGGTCGGTTTCTTTAATCGTTCGCTTGATTCCAGACATGGTGACATTCAATTCTTCACTGTGAAGCAATAACAAACACATGAATAGTACTATGAAATACTGGCATGTATAAATGTTTATGCACACACACAAAGGTAATCAATAAACACTACAAATACTGGTACTTATAAGCCTGTGCACACGCAGGACGAATATAACTGGTCTGAAAAGCTTGAATCCAGAAATGTTTCAACCTCAGGAATTTTAGATTTTCTAGTTATGGATGCTCAACTCTTGATGTTTGTGTATACTTAACCAACATTAAGTCTAACATTAAGTTTCCAAAAATATTATCAGCATGGCTGTTTGATAAAAAGCCCAGATTTCCCTTCCAAGAGAAAAATTCTTTAACAGTTGCATATTGCTCCATTGCTCACATTTTCTTTCTTCTTTTTTATTTTTGATGTTTTTTTCTTGTTTGTTTGTTTTATTCTGTTTTGAAACAGGGTCTCTCTATGTATCCCTAGCTGTCCTGAAGCCCAGTGTAGACCAGGCTGACCTTGAACTCCGGGGATCCTCTATCCTCTGCCACTGTCTCCCAAGTACTGGGATTAAAAGCATATGCCACCATGACTGGCCCTGTTGGCACTTTTCAAAAAGAGTCTAGCTTCCGTGTGTGTGTGTGTGTGTATGAGAGAGAGAAAGAGAGAGAGAGAGAGAGAGAGANNNNGAGAGAGAGAGAGAGAGAGAGAGAGAGAGAGAGAGAGAAAAGAAACCAGACTTTGATATAAGCATATTTCAAAGCATGAACAGTATAGTTCAGGGTTCATTCCAATATGCAAACCCTACGTCTGGTACTTCTACAGTGCTTGCTACAGCAGTTACTCAATGAAATAATCCCTGATCTTTTAGTGTTATCTATAATAAACACAACCGTGTACTTATATTAAACTACTGGATAACTTTGCAGTATGGTAAATAAGCCAGCCTTACATATAAATGCTTGAATAAAACAATCCCACAAATCCTCTAATTTCACAATGTTTCATATATTATCCATTAACTACACATGGCTACTTAAAACTAAATTGATTAAAATTAAATAAAGTGCGGCTGGAGATGGCTCAGCAGTTAAGAGCACCAGCTGCTCTTCCAGGGAAACTAGGTTGGATTCCCAGCACTCACATGGCAGCTAACAACCAGTAACTACAGTTTCAAAGGATCTGACTCCCCCTTCTAATTTTCACAGAACCAGGTGTGCATGTGGTTTACAGACACACGCAGGCAAAACACCCACCCATACACAACAAAATTAAATACAATCATGAATAAATAAAATTAAATAAAATAAAAAATTAATTCCTTTTCTTTGGTCCACAGTGCAGTTTTGACATTGCCTGTGCTCAACAGCCATTAGCACTGGGCAGCACAGACAGGGATGTTTCTATCACTGTATAACACCTGCCGGACACTGTTCCTCTTCTAAATTGCTTCGTAACATGAGCTAGCTTAAGAATAAAAACAATAACTGCAATAGAAATTTAACAGCAGCCACATAAAGATTTTTAAGATTTTTAGCAGCAACATATGAAGAGAAATAGGTAAAAGTAGTTGATCTTATTTAACCTAGCATATCCAAAATACTGCCATCTCACTAATCTAACCAACATAAACAAGTCAGTATTGAGATTTTACATTACTGCACTTTTACCAGGTCTTTACGTTTTGTACATGCACAGCACATCTTAATTTGCACTAGATGTTTCAAACACTCGATTAATGGCCTGAGGCTAGTGGGCTCCCTTAGTGGGCAGTTTGAATCACTAGTGAGCAGATAAAGAAAACAGGTGGTGGTGGGGTGGAGGAGCTCAGTGGTAGAGCAAGGCAAAGGGGGACAAGGGGTGCAGAACAAGTAGATCCCTACACTGATGACTTAACACCGAAAGCTGCTTCATGAGTCCCTTATTTTAAATGAAGGCAGGTGTGGTGGGATATATCCATATACCTAACACTAAGGAAGTGGATCATCAGATTAAGGACAGCCCGAGCAACACAGTAAGATTCTGAATTGAAAAAGAAAAAAAGGGTGGTGTTCTGCAAAAGCATTAATGATCTTAAGAATGTAACATCAGAATCCAGCCTCTGCTCAGGTCTCACAGATACTGACTGGTACCCAACTGAGACACTGTTGCATCCCAGCTCACAGACTCACCTATGCAACATGTCACCTTGGAAGAGAGTTTACAACAGGAGGCCCCCACCTCTGTTCTCCACCCTGTCCTTTGCTTCCTGCATGAGAATCAGAGAGCCTGCCATAAACTGATATGTATGCTCAAAAGTGTAAGATGGGGCAGGGGACAAGACCCGTGACCAAAAGTGTTAGCTGTTCTTCCAAAAGACCGGGGTTGAATTCCCAGCACCTGCACCCACATGATGCTAGCCAGTCCATTAACTCCTGTTCCAGAGGAGTCAATGTTCTCTTCTGGCCTCCACAGACACTGCACATGCATGCAGGCAAAACACCCACAAGCACAAAACAAAAATAAACCTAAAAAAAAAAAAGTCCTAGTGTCTCCTTCCTTTACCATGTGGGAGACTCTCGGACGCTGGGGCCTGAACTCCTCCTTTGGAAGCCTCCCACCTCCCTGTCTGTCTGTCTATGATGCTAAAAACCTTTAAAATAAACTCCTTATTCCCCCCAAATCCCTCTCAGTGTCCTCTTAAAGTGTCCACCCCAATCTAAGACCTAGCTACTTATTTTATATGGAAATGCCTTAAAACACAAGACAGTAAAATTTACCCAGTACATTTTTTCACTCGAAAAATATTTTTAAATGTTGTGTTCATTGAAATGTAAGACAAAAACATCAATTTAAAAGCACCTCAGCTCTTCATTTAGTCCTCACACTAAGAAAAAGAAAACAAACACAGAAAGCCTGCTGTGGGGCCTCTTATCACAGCACTTGGGAATCCAGGAATGCATCCAGCCTCTTCTACAGATCAGAATGGAGACGACCTAAGATGTAGGAGATCTTGTCTCAAACACTATGAGAGGCCAGACAGCTGGCTAAGCACACAAGAGCACTGCCTGCTCTTGCTCTTCCCGAGGACTTCAGTCTGATTCCCAGCACTCACATGGTGGCCTGCAGCTGTCTGTAGCTCCAGTTCCAGAGGATCTGAGACCCTCTTCTGACCCCTGCTGGCACCAGGCACGCAACTAGTACAGAGACATGCAAACACACACACACACACACACACACACTCACTCACTCACAATAAAACAGAAAACAAAGAGGGCACTCAAGAGCACTGAATTAATTAGCTTATGCCAGAGATAATCACCTGATTCAGGCAAGAGTGAATCATTATATGATAGATACATAAATCCTGGATAACAATTTGTTTTTTTATAAAGTTGCTGTTTGGAGTAATAACACTAAATTTTGAAATATTCCAAAAAGCACGCAGCATTTATGAGTGTCCTATCATGCAAAGTTTGTTCATAACCATGAGTTATCTGCTATAATTTAGAACATAAGTATTTTTGGAAGTCTGGAATCTATTATTTTTTTAAAGTTAGTAAAAAGGGGGGCTAAGTAGGGATGTAGCTCAGCTGGTAGGATGCTGGCTCAGTGGGCATGAAGTTCTGGGTTCAATCCCTAGCACTACATTCAAACAAACCAGCAGACGGCAGATACTTGCAATCACAACACTCAGGTAAAGGAGGGGCCATCCTGGGTTACACAGTGAGTTCAAAGACAGCCTGGACTCTCAGAGAACCTGCCTCAAAAGACAGATATACAGTCAGAAAGACTGTTTTGCCTTTGGTTTTGTGATTAAGTTTAGTCAATCTGGGAGTATCTTGGTGATATAAAGAAAAAAAAACAACAAACCTATAAAGAAAAAGAAATAATACAGATAAAAAAAACAAGATGCCTAATTTATTATTACATAGAAATGTATGTTTGGGAAGGGATGTATAGCCACATGGGTGCAGGCACCTACAGAGGCCAGAGGCTTTGGATCCTCTGGAGTTGGAGTTAACAGGCTACTATGTAGATGCTGGAAACTGAACCCAGGGCCCCTAGATGATCAGCCAGTACTCTTAACTGTTGAAAAATCTCTCCAGTCCCTACTTTTTTACAAATAAGACCAAACAACAAGACACAAAAATCTAATCCCAAGGGCCAATAAATCCCAGTAGCTCTTTAAACCCATTCCTGAGCCATACCATTTCCTCAATGGTCACCTAACTTGGAAAGTGTGCCATAAAGCATATAGCATTCTTGTAGAGACAAGTCCAGACGGAAGATCACTTTCACCTATCTATGGGATTCATAATGGGCAGTGTCCTCCTCCCACTTCCCAAACAATCACAAAAATAATCCTCCCTAGAAAGATGGATGAGGAAGACAGGCAAGTTCACTGAAAACAAAGTACGGCTGTTTTATTCTCACTCCAAGGACAAAGCAAACTATGCCCTTGCTGTACAAACTGAGGGCAAGAAGGGAGAAGTGAACCATGGAAGAGGGGAGTGGTAAGGAAGAAACCAACCACAGAGCAAGTTCTAGGACAGTCAGGGCTACACAGAGAAATCCTGTCTCAAAAAAACAAAACAACAACAAAATCCCAAAAACCTTGGAATGAAGCTTCCCACTATCATTTTAAAGTATATTTAAGTTTCAGCTAAACATATTAAGGAGTTAGTAGTTATCCTGCAATTTTTGGAATAATTCAGGTTCAAAAACAATACTGTAGTAAATTATAGCTAAGGCTAGGCACATCCGCAGAGGCCTATTCCCTTACATGGGAGTACAACTGTAATTAAGCATAGTTATTATATTACATTTTGAATTTATGGAACATTCAAGTAGGTTTTTGCTTTGTTTTGTTTTCTAACAAGGTCTCAGTATGTAGCCCTAGCTGGCCTGGGACTCTGAAATTTGCCTGCCTTAGCCACCTGAGTACTGAGATTAATAAAGGCACAAAACCCACTGTTCTTAGATAAGCCAGTTCAACTTGGAAACAAAGTGTTTACTAATCCCAAACTTTCAATCAGTGGAAACTGGAACAAGCACTGAGATGGAGATGTAAATCTTTTATCCTCAGTTTGTCTGTGGGAGTGAATTTACTAAACCCAAATCAAATACAGAGAAATGAAATGCTGAGACTAAAATAAAACCATTTCTGTCATCTATACTTCCAACTTAATTTCTCCAATACCTCTGGAGAGTCAACCCCAGTGCCTCACATGGCAGGCTAAGTGTGTTACCACACATCTCTGGCCTCCCACTTAGTTTTTATCTCACTAAAACAACATCATCATAGAAAACAAATGTTGCCAATTTAAACTTTAAAAGTAAATATAAAAATAACTCTTTTCATAAACAATATAATGAAACAAATGTTACTACTTAAACCTATCCTGTTCATTCAAACAGCAGAAAACAAGTGAGTTTTGACAATAGTAACATTTTTTGGGGTCTATACTTTGGAAACATATAAAGTGCTGGGTATCTGCCCGCAGGACGACTGCTGCAAGTTCATGGACAGCTGTATCTGTAGTGTGAGCTCTAGGCCATGAAGAGACAGACGCACAGCAAAACCCTGTGTCAAAACCCAAAGCTAAACAAACTAAAATGAAAATGTGTTAATTACATAATACTGCCACGGAGGTTTACTTATTTATTTGTCGAGATAGGAACTCTCTATGTAGACCAGGCTGGTCTTAAATTCTTAGAGAGCTGCCCACCTCCCAAGTGCTGGAATTAAAAAGCATGTGCCACCACCAAGCCCATTACTGGAATGTTGGGGAATATTATTTTAAGATGTGTTACTTTTGTTTAAGCTGCATTTTATTAACTCTGTGAAGCTGTGTTACTGTGCCTGTCTAAAACACCTGATGGTCCTACTAAAGAGAAGAATGGCCAACAGCGAAGCAGAGCAAGGATAGGCGGGGCTGGCAGGGAGAGTATAAACAGAAGGAGAACCAAGGAAAAGGAGCAAAGAAACAGAGGACATCAGGGGCCAGCCACCCAGCTACACAGCGTGTTACAGAGAAAGAAAGTAAAAGTCTAGAAGCAAAAGATAGTCAAGGTAATATAAGAAAAGCTGGCAGAAAAAAAAAAGCTAAGAATAAGCCTCTGTGTGATTTTTTTTTTGGAAGCTGGGTGGTAGGCACCCCTAAAAGTCAAGAGTAAAATATCCCACAACACTGGAAACTTTGTTTGTTTGTCTTGTTTTGTTTTTGTCTTTTGAGACAGGCTCTCTCTGTGTAACATCCCTGCCTGTCCTGGAACTCACTTTGTAGAGTAGGCTGGCCTCAGACTCACAGAGATCTACCTGCCTCTGCCTTCAGAGCACTGGAATTAAAGACATGTGTCACCACTGCTAGACTTGGAAACTCTGACTAAAAGGTCTCAGTTCTCGGATTCTCGATTTTTAGCAAAAAAGAAAACGGAAAGGCACATAGTTTTAAATTTTCTTATTTTGTGCAATATAAATAAACAGACCATTGCATAAAAAAGTCTCAGTTCTCATTTCAGGGAAGACCTAGAACCCTAGAACCCCATACAGAATCCGGCCGGCCATCTCACATGAAATGCAGCCAATTTTGAAGGCAAAAAGTAAAATCTGATACATTTAGGCTCTTGGGGAGATCTGCCATAGACTACACCAAGTATCTTGTCAATAATTTTATATTTGTTAGGGCATGTGAATTTTGAACCTAATGAGATCTGCGCACTCTCTGTTTGGCAGTGGGGATGTGGTGGGACACAGTACACACCGCACTCCTTGCAGGCAGGAGGTTCCTAAGATCCAGGCAGTGATTCAATGCTCCTTCGTCCTCCCTTCCAAATTCTTCAGGTCAGACAAAACTTTCTGCCGTGTGAACAAGACAACCGCATTCCCGTAGTAAGTATCAGAACAAGAAATCTAACCCACTCCAGAAATTCGCACAGAATGCAAAACTGGTACACTTACTCAATAGTGACTCAAGCAACGAAGATGAATCTCGGTCTTTAAGGCAAGAGAAAGGAACCAAACAAGGGTACATCCTGAAGGATTATATTTCTTAAATCCCTCAACAGACAAATAAACGCATGGTCAGAGGAACAACTTTTTTGTTTTGTTTTTCAAGACAGAGTTTCTCTGTGTAGCCCTGGCTGTCCTGAAGCTCACTCTGTGACTAGGAAAATCAGAGAAACTTGAAAAGTAGCTGGTGGTGACTAACTTGGGAGAGAATAAAGGCTCTTTCAGGTGACCACGTCTCAGAGTGTAAATTAAAAGAAAAGTTAGTCAATTGTATATTTAAGAAACTGTTTCACTGTATGCAAACTATACCTGTTAAGCATTATAAAAGATTTTTCTTATCATGTCACTACCTGTTTGCTGTGACATGATCTGTTAACTTCCATGCCCTGGCCCCTTTCTAGTCTTGTCTCAGATCCAGGTGCATTGTATTGCCCTTCTCTGTCCCTCAAATATTCTCGAATGTTCTGCACTTCTGTGTTTCTGGTTCCTTCTGCCTTAGAAGTTCATCCTCTGGGTTAGCATTCATCAGATCCAAGCTCAAACACCCACTTCATCTGAGAAGGTCTTCCTTGAGCACCTCACCCAACATTTCTTCTCCCACACCCTTCCTCCAAAGTGTCTGAAAATATTCAATAAACTGTTCAAAAGTAGCTAAAAGACCAGCCAGGGTAGAAATTCCCACAGCAAACATAACTACTAGCATTCACAGTTCCCTTTGTAACATTTGCAAATCCATATTATGTTCCATCTTAAACACACAACCAAACCTTGTACTGCAGGAGAACCTGGAGGCTCAAGCCTTTAATCTTAGCACTTCAAAGGCAGAGACAGACTCTATGAGTTCAAGGTTAACCTGGTCTAAGCAGTAAGTCAGGATAGCAAGGAATATACAGTGTGGCTGCGTCTTAAAAAAAAAATACATCAAAATAGCAACAAAATTGAGAGGTATGCTCCCGCTCCCATGAGAAGTCCCTGTCCTAGCCTTTCTAAGTGCTGAGATTACAGGCATGACTGACCACACCAACCACCCTTGGTGTTGGCATTTTTTTTACCACCATGTAGCTAATAGTTGCCTCTCTTCACTCTTCTGACCAGAAGAATTGCACAGCCCTTGCCTAATGAAAGCAAATTCTACCTCTGCAGAATTAAA
Source organism: Bramus lutescens (assembly GCA_001685075.1). Taxonomy (NCBI): domain Eukaryota; kingdom Metazoa; phylum Chordata; class Mammalia; order Rodentia; family Cricetidae; genus Bramus; species Bramus lutescens. The sequence goes on along the minus strand of LOEQ01002820.1, from coordinate 109,106 downwards.
GTTCCCTTGCCTAAACACACAATCCACCTTCCAATGGACTCAGACTTTACTTTGACCTTTCCATATTACAACACTCTTCATCCTTCAAGAATCGAAGAAAAATCCAACTCACTCATGTTGTAAACCCCAACCTTAGAAACTCCTCTGTAGCTCAGGCAGACCTTGAACTTACACAGCCTCTTGTTTTGAACAGCTGAAATTACAGGTGTGGGCATTAGCCCAGCCAAAACCTGGGTGAATGCTTCCGCAATCCCAAGACAAACAAATCAAGTGTTTAAGGTTATACGTTGACTAGTGGCATACGACTCTAAGCCTAGCACTGGGAGGAATAGGGCAGGCTGAGTGTGAGGATCCTGAGTTCCAAGCCAGGCTGAACTGCATATCCAGACCCCTCTCTTCCCTAGAGCCAGGCATGGTGACTCACAACTGCAACCTCGGCAATGGGGAGGCAGAGAGAAAAAGGAGAATTGCCAAGAGTTTGTGGCCTGTTTGTCATACTCAGGGAACTCTAGGCCAGCCAGGGCTACAGAGTATCAGCCTGCCCCACCCCCAACCCCTCAAATTCATAAATATGAATTTATAAGCCTACACAAACTCACCACCAACAACAGATGCTGCAAAGGGAACCCAGGCCCTTGCGCAGTGCTTCACTGAACTCCACCTCCAGTTTTTCCCGCACCACACAGACCGAAGGATCTGACAACAACCCATTACACCTTGTTTTTCTGCAAGGGAAAAGTTCACTGGCCTGATCCTCCAACAGGCAGTATACACAGACTGACAAGAGGAGTGGATTACAGTCACAGTGGCCAATTTAAAGAGGCAACCAAGAGTAAAGATAAAATCTAAAATCCACAATTGAGGGCTGGAGAGCTGATTTAGAGGTTAAGAGTGCTTGCTCCTGCATAAGTCCCAGATCAAGGAGTCCCAAAACCCACATGGTGACTCACACAACTGCAGGGAAACCCAATGTCCTCTTTTGACCTCCATAGGCACCAGGAACTCATGTGGTACACATACATACATACAAACAAAATGCTCATACACATAAAAAAAAGAATCAAGAAAAGAAAAATCTATGATGGCAGGCTAGAGAGATGGATCCAGGATTCGTGGATCATTTCCTGCATAGCCATTAGGATCAGAAGTCAGATTTGGACCCCAGCAATCATAGAACCTAGGTGTACTACAAATGCCTCTAATTCTAGCTCTGAGGGATTTGATGCACAGGTGTGCACCCACATACATATACATTCACACAGACAATATAGAAAATAAATAGTTCTTTAAATGCATGGTTGAATGAGACTAGTCATTCCAAGTGTTTCTGAGATTATACCAAACAGAGGAAATGAAATATTCCCAAATGAGGGTAAGGGACATCCTAGGTAGGCTGTATTCACAGAGCTATGATGTCAATCTTAGTTCTCTACACGTGCACACACACACCAGGCATGTGCATGACCTAGAGCTTCTCACATGCTAGGTAACTGCTGAACCACAGAGCTATATACCTCCATCTCTCCCTCCACCTGGATTTCGTACTTTATTCTGAGATGTGGTTTGGCTAAGTTGCTCAGGCTGACCTTGAACTTACTCTGTAGCTTTGAGCTAGTGATTTTCTGCTTAAAAAAAAAAAAGTTGATCTACACCTGGACTTTTTTAAGCTTTTTTGTTTTTTTTTTAAATGTGTATTCATGTTTTGCCTACACATAGGTAAGTGTAATGCATATGTGCCTCTTACCCACAGAAGACAAAAGAGGCCACTGGGTCCCTTCAACCTGGAGTTAAGGGTTGGTTGTAAGCAACCATGTGGGTGCTGGGAAGCAAACCTGACACCCTGCAAGAACAGCAACTGTTCTTAACCACTGAGGCATTTCTCCAGATTAAAAAGACGTATTTTTATTTAAGTGTACACACATAAGTTGTGTGTATGTATATGCATACTGGTGCCCTTGGAGGTCAGAAAGGGTATAGGATCTCTTGGAGCTGGAATTGCAGACAGCTGTGAGCAGCCTGACAAGGGTGCTGGGAACTAATCTTGGGACCTCCAAGAGCAGCAAGTGCTCGTAAATTGCTGAATTGCTGTGCTAACTCCCCAGCTCCCTGAACCTTCTGCTTTCATCATGCAAGTACCTAGGGTTACAGGCCTGCACCACCAAGCCTCACTCTTCCTACAGTCTGTAATAAAAAGGGATTCTAGCTGGGCATGGTGACGTCACCTGATCCCATCACATGTGCAGAAGCACCAACTGTTTACGGCTACCCTTGGCTGTATGAATTCAAGGCTCTTGGTCCAAGTAACTAAATTAATTTACCAACCCAAAACAGTGTACAGCAAACTACAGCACGCCAAACAATACAAAGCAGGCAGCACTTAAAACTGTAGATTTTACAGAGAAGCTTTGACATGCTATTCTCAAGTCAGTCATGTTTAATAGCTAAAGAACATTTACCAATGAATCAGAAAACAAGAAGTAAAAAATAAAAAAGGCTGGAGTCATACTTCAGCGTTGTGACTGCCTAGCACACAAAAGGCCCTGGGTTTCATTTCCAAGCACTCAAAACAAGGTCTTCACGACAGAACAGAAATGTTGGAGAGATGGCTCAGTGGTTAAGGGCATTATTGATTGCTCTTTCACAGAACTCATCCAGGTCCTAATCCCAGGACCCATGATGGCTCACAACAGTCTGTAACTCCAGTTCCAGAGGCTCTGACACCCTCTTTGGGCCTCTGTAGATGCCTCATGATTGTGGTGTACGATACATGCAGGCAAAACACTCATACACTTAAAACTGAAATTCTTAAACTGTTGAAAAAAATGTTAAAATATGCCAGTAGCTAAAAAGGGCTAGGGATAAGCCTCAGAGGAAGTGTGTTGTGCAGACATGTGTGGGTAAGTGGCACGCACAGGGAGGTCAGAGAACAACTTAAGCAAGCGAGTGGGCTATTTCTTTCTAGCATGTGGGTCATGCGGATGGAACTAAGACCACATTACCAGTCCAAAAGAATCAATTCCTACTCTTGGTACTTAAAAAGCCCTCTTGGTTTCCAGAGAGGAAATTCAATTTTGTTTCTTCTCTGTCCTTTGATTAAACTTTTAATTCTGAGTTTTATACTGTCACATGTAACTGTTTTCTCAACATATTGACCTTGTAACAAATAAGTACTTAACATTTATTTCATTCAAAATAGAGCTCAAGATTCCCCATCTCAATATACAACACAGTTATCTACCTATTAAGTAGCTCAAAACAGGAATTAAAGAAGCAATACAAGGTATGTTGGGAAAAGCCTATAATCTTAACTCTCAGGAGGTGGGGACAGAAGGATCCGGAGTTCAAAGCCAACCTTAGCTACATACTGAGTTTGAAGCCTGCCTAAGCTAAATGAGACCGTATTTCAAAACAAAACCAAAATACCCAAAACAAACACACCCACTCTAAAAAGAAACAAATCAAAAAGCATCCATCAACGTGTGGTGCCTCCAAGTCCAGGCTCTCAGCAGCTGAAAAGACAAAGTTCAAGGCCAACATGGGCTACACAAACACTACTCCGCTTTACCAATCCATTTCCAAGTCTTGCTAATTCTATCTCCAAAATATCTTCTTGTGTTTTCACTCTGTCCATTTCCATGGACTTGGTCCAGGCTCCTATGGGCGGCTACATCCTTGACTCGCAGTTAGCACTGTTGACTTCTTCAATGTAGTGGTTGGATTACGCTACAACCTTCCAAAACCTTTACACAAGCGTAGCACAAAAAGTAAAAGTCAGGTGTGGTGGTGCACGCCTTTAATCCCAGCACTCGGAGGCAGAGGCGACTGAATCTCTGAGCTCAAGGCCAGCCTGATTTACAAAGCGAGTTCCCGAGAATACCAGGGCTACACAGTGAATGAAACCTTGTCTCAAAGAAAAAGTATAACATTTAAGACATCCACCCCCTGATGTGTTCTGTTTCGGTCTTATCTTTGCAAAAGTCTACACAAACAAATACATACACCCATATTATTTGTGAACATTAAAACTTTTTTCCCTGTCTTCATTTTTAATTTAAGATGAATACTTGTTACTTTTTAAGAGCAACGATACTGCTGAATATATGTAATTTTATGTTATAGTTTACATTAATGAGAAAATGGCATTTTAAAAGTGGGTTGTTTCAGTAATTAACAAGAGCGCCTAAATGAAAACACTAGCAATATCAAAACTAGTAATATGTGAGTGAGCTGCAGGCAGGACATAATATTTTCTGTTTAACATAAATACATGCATAATGGAGATGAGCTCTAAGCCTTATTGTCCTCTGCAATCTGGCTACAGCCCACCGAGCAGTCTTTCTGGTCAAGTTCTCACTTTCCGAAGCTTCCTCAGGGACCCAGCACCGTCGCAAGCCCTCGGGCAGACTCCTCTCAACCTTCCGCAGCCCTGGCAGATTTCTTTGGGCAAATCCAAACTTGCCGAGGCCACCTCGTCTCAGGACCACCCGCAGGTCACCGCGCAGGCT
>LOEQ01002820.1:84893-104287 GCA_001685075.1 Bramus lutescens | reverse complement strand
TCTGACCCCGGGCTTCGGGCTACATCGCATCGTGAGTGGGAACGATCCCTCGTGAGCTCGTCGCCCGCTGTCTTCACACTGAACATTTGAGAGAATACTGGTTCACTCGTAGTCATGGCAATAGTAACTATGGTGACTGTACTGCTGAGCGTGCCATCTTGCGTCAACTCTGCTAAGTGATAGGGGTGTACATAGCACCAGTAACCTGGCATGTTGCAGTAATACTTGGAATCTGGGGGCTGAGGCAGGAGCATCACAAGTACAAAGCCTGCCTAGTAACATCGTGAATTCAAAATAAAAATTGCTTAGAGCAATGCCGCGGGTCTAACCTCCAGCACCATAAAACATTAAAAAAAAAAACCCTAAAAGGAAGGAAGGAAAGACGGGAGGAAGGAATTAATCATTACAAACCCATTTTACTAGATGCAAAAACTGACCGGGATGCAGTGATTTCCCTTCCCCTGGCCCCAGATGTTGGGTAGGCTGAAATCTACAAGGAAAGAAAACCAATGAGAAGGGAATTGGAAATGTTAAAAACTTAATGAGTTCTGCAGATAATTAGTGACAATCCATCAAGCCTGGGCTTTCCTTTTAAAATCACTTGAGACCAGCCATCTTCTATACCACCCACCCAAGTCTCCAGGCTGTACCAGTGTTAGGTATATTTCTTAAGACAAGCCTCTCCCGCCTACACAAATAATTCCAATCAGACCAAATTAGACCGAATTAAAAATGCCCATGTTTAATAAATGCAGCGCCCCCCGGTGGCCGTGAGCATGGCGAGGAAAAGAGAGAGAGAGGAGACCACGCGAAATCCAGAGACTGCACGTTTCCTTTCTGGGCGGCAGCCTAAATAGCCCGTGGGCTTGGAGACAGAGCGCTTGAGTTCAAGGCCACCTGCTCTACTTAGTGTAAGCATTTAAGCATTATGACTCGGATGGAAAGGGATCCTGGCACTTGAGAGCCAAAGAATAGTGTTACAGCTTAGGTGAAAAAGTATTCTGGCAGTTGGGGGACAGGGAATACTGAGTGTTACAGCTCGGGTGGAGGAGTGTTCTGGCAGTCGGGAACCAGGGAATATCACACTTCACAGTAAGCATAGTAGCTTACAGCCCTGCCTTCTCTTGGGAAAGGCTTTGCCAATAACAGCTCTGCTCCAGCAGGAGAGGGCTTCTGCAGCAAAGCTGTTACAGTTCGGCTCCAGTACCCCAGAGTTTAACAACTCCTCTCTGCTAGGGTAAAGTTTTCCCAGGAAAAGTATTACCAGCCCAATCCCCTCTGTCTCTGCTCTGGCAGAAGAAGGTCTCACCCAAACCTCATTGGATGGTGTGCTGACTTTAAGTCTACTTGATGCAAGCTAGAGTCATTTTAGAAGAGGGACCCTTAATTGAAAAGAATGTTCCTACCGCATTGATCTGTGGGCAAGCCTCTCATGCATTTTCTTGATGATTGATATGGGAGGGCCCAGATCACTGTGCCACTCCTGGACGGGTGGTTCTGTTATATAGAGGCGGGCTGGGGAAGTAGAAAAAGACAAGATCTCTTGAGTAAATTGGGAGTATTGGGACCTTGGGAGAGGGTTGAAGGGGAGGGGAGAGGCAGGGAGGGAAGCAGAGAAAAATGTAGAGCTCAATGAAAATCGAAGAAGAGTAAGAGAAAGGAAGAGGAGGAGGAAGAGGAAGAGGAAGAGGAGGAAGAGGAGGAGGAATAAGAGGAGGAGGAGGCAGAAGAGAAGAAGGAGGAGGAGGAGGAGAAGGAGGAGNGGAGGCTGAACAAATCATTGGGAGTAAACCAGAAGCAGCACCAGCTTCTTGGCCTCTGCATTAGCTCTTACCTCTAGGTACCTGTCCTGTCATTTATTTATTTTTAAGAGAAGGTCTCTCAATTTAGTTCTGGCAGTTTTGGAACTCAATATGTAGGCTAGGCTGGCCCCCTGACTCATAAAGATCCTGTTTCTGCCACTACAGTGTTGGAATTTAAGGCCTACACCACCATGATTGGCTCAGGTACCTGCCTTCAGTTCCTGCTCTGACTTCTCTCAGTGATGAATTATGACATGGTATAAGCTAAATTAAACCCTTTCTTCCCCAATTTCCTTTTGGTCATTGTGGTTTATCACAGCAATAAAACCCTAAGATAGATGACCATTTCCACAATATCAAATTTTCTGATATATAGCATATTAGGGCTTTATGCCCTGTGCCCTTCCCCATCAATCACTAATTAAGAAAGAAAAGGCCTTACAGGATTATCTGCTTACAGCCTGATATTTTGCAGTCATTTTCTCAATTGAGGGTCTCTCCTCAGATGACTAAAGCTTGTGTTGAATTGACATAAAACTAGCCAGCACAGGAAGGTACTGATTTGTTTGTCTAAGACATGCTCTTGCAATTTAACTCTGGCTAGCATGGAACTCTCTATGTAAACCGGGCTTGTCTTGAACTTACAGACATTGGCCTGCCTTTGCCTCTGGAGTGCTAAAATGTAAAAGTGTGCATCACCATGCCTGGCACCTACTGATTTTTGTATGGTAATTTTGTAGCCTGCCACTTCATTGGAAGCGTTTGTCAGTCCTAAGAATATTCTGGTAGCATGGTTTATGTATAGAAACTTATTACTTGCCAACACAGATACCTGGATTTTTTTATTTCTCCCTCCTTCCTGCCCTCCCTCTCCATCCCTCCTCCTCCTCCTTCTTTTGTTATGCTAGCTAGGATTTCAAGTACCATACTGAAAAGGAATGAAGAGTGGATAATAGCCTTGTCTTGTTCCTGATTTTCGTAGAAACGTTTCAAGTTTTTCTCATTTACCATGATGTTGCCTATAGACTTGTAAGTTGCCTTTATTATGTTTCATGCATCATTGGTCTTCTCATGAAGGGATGCTGATTAGGCCATAAGCCTTTCTGCTTCTATTTATATGATCTATCCTTGTTTTCATTTTCATTTGATTGTGGAGACTTCAAAAACATTTTTACTGCTTGTGTCCTGGTCCCATTGATTGTAATATCTTTGCTATTTCTTTTACCCTAAGGTCTTGTTTATCTTTGGGGGTGAGGTATATTTCTTGGAGGTAGAAAAAAGAGAGATCCTGTTTTATGATCCAATCTTCTAGACTTACGTCTTCATTGGGAAACTGAGTCCCTGGATATAAAGTTATTACTGAATTATTGTCCTGTAATTTTGTTGATTTTGTAGTGCTTGGTGTTTTCTTAGTCTTCATTTACTTCACAAATATCTTAGCATCTTTATTTTTCTCAGTCATGATTTGGATGTTTATCATCTCTTCCAATTTCAAGTACCCCTCCAGTATTCTATTTAGAGTCGGCTTTTTGAATATAAATTGCTTTAAGTTGCTTTTGGCATGCAAAATTTTCCTCCATTATGACAATAGTTTGGATGTGTATAGCAGTCTGAGTTTGGTAGTGTGATCTTTCAGAACTTGAAATGTACTCTTCCATACCCTTCTGGCCTTACTGTTTCCATAGAAAACTCCGATGTTAGTTGATAGGCCAATCTTTATATGTGAGTTGGCCTTCTCTTGCCACTTTGAATACAGTTTTCTGAATATTTAGTTTTAAGTACAATATAACATAGGAATTTATTTTCTGGTCCAGTCTAGCTGGTGTTTTGTCCATCTCCTTTAATGGACATCTCTTTCCTTAGATTTGGGGAGTTTTAAGACTCTGATTGAAAATATTTTCTATACCTTTAGTATGGAATTCTTTTTCATTTACTCCCATAATTTATAGATTGGATTTTAAATTTATTATTGTTATTATTATTGATCTTTTCATAATGTCCCACAGATCTTGTATACTCCACTGTTTGTTTTGCAGGGGTTATTTTGGGGGAGCAGGATTTCTCTGTGTAGACTTGGCTGTCCCGGAACTTACTTTGTAGAACAGAATGGCATCAAACTCACAGAGATCTGCTTACCTCTGTCTCCTGAGTGCTGCTGGGATTAAAGGTGGGAACTGGCGTTGTCCTGCACTATTTTTAGGTGCATGTATGTGTATGGGTGTGTGCATATGTGAGTATAGGTACCCATAGAGTTCAAAGTCTAGGAGAGGGCATTGGATCCCTTGTAGCTGGAGTTACAGGTGGTTGTGAATCACCCAACATGGGTGCTGGGAATTGAACTCAGGTCCTCTGCAAGAGTAGCAAACCCTCTTAACTGCTGATTCTCTTCAACTCATTTTCTAAAAGATGGCTTTAACTGAATGACTTAATTTCTGTACTTTGTCCTCAGGTCTTGATAGTTTGTCCTCCAAATAATGCATTCTGTTGGCGAAAGGTTCCATTGAGTTTTTATTTGGCTTATTGAATTGTTCTTTGTTTTTTTCCAGTCATATTTCAGTGTGGGTTAATTCAGTATTTCTCTTTGTTGAACTTTATTTTCATGTTGAATTTACCTTCCTTTTTAATTTAGTTATTTGTGTTTTCTTAGAATTTATTAATATCTTCTCTGAATTTGTTCACACATTTACTCTTCAGGATCTCTAAACATACTTAAAATTTTTTAATTCTTTGTCTGAAATCTCATCTAATTCAATCTCACTGGTGCCTATTAGTAAGGGATAGGTAATTTTGGAGGAGATATTCTGTCTTAGCTTTTTGTGTTAATATTTTTTTTACATTGGAATTTGCCCAACTGTCTGCTGGTTAAGACAATACCTGAGTCGAATATTTATTTCAAATTTTGGTATTCCTTGTTTTTCATGGATCTTGTTTCTGCTGTCATGGTCTTTCCTCCAGTGTGTGTGTGTGTGTGTGTGTCCTCTTACTTTATAACCAGAGTAGTGGAGTCTGTGGGGGTGTGAGAGTTTAGGGCCATGGAAGTGTAGGTATTCAGTAGAGCTGGGGGTCTTTAATACAGGGGTATGGAGGTGTGGGTGGTCAGGAGTGCTAGTGGTCTGGAGTGCAGGAGTGGTGTTAGGAGCAACAGTTCCATGTATCCCTTGATTTCAGAAGGTGTGAGGATGCTGGGGAATCCCATGACCTATCATTTAAGGAGCTAGAGGAGTTCAGAGCCAGGTGCACATTTCCAGATAATAGACATGGGTCAAGGGTCAAGAACTTGTCACTTCCCTAGTCAGGCAGCATGTGCAGATGCAGGAGTGAGGAGTACTGGTGGCAACAGAGAAGGGCAGTGCTGAGCTCCTCTGGCTTCATCAGCAAGGTGAACTCAGGGGCAGAAGTTATGCCCTAGGTGGAGAGTCAAGAGACCTCTCTCCACTTTGCCTGGGCAGGTTTGTATGAGGGTAATAAAAGCGCACAGCAGGGTGGAATGCTCAGGATCTAACCTGTCTGGGTCAGGATCTTGTTGGCAGGAAAAGTAAGCTGGAGGGTTTAGAAACCTCCTACATATCCAGGCTGGATATTTGTGAAGCAGGAAAATGTGTGTGTGTGTGAAAGGAAAGAATTTGTTGATTTTAAAAAGGCACTCCTTACACATACAGCATCTTGAGAGATGCTAGAGAGCTGGCTCAGTGGTGAAGAGCACTTGCTGCTCTTGCAGAGGATCTTAGTTCACTTACAGCACCACATAGTTGCCCATAACCATCCACAATTCCAGTTTCAGGGGATTCAATATACTCACCTAGTGTCTATGAGAAGCAGGCAAACATGTGGCACACAGACATACATGCAGGTCAAAAGGCTCGTATACATAAATGAAAAAAAAACTATCCAAAGGCAGTGACAAACTAGGGTGAGACTGGGGACGAAAAAGAACCTGGAGGCAGGAACTGAAGCAGAAGTCATGGAGGAAAACTGATTACTTGGCTTCCTCCTCCATGGCCTGCTTTCTTATACAGCTCAGGACCACCCCGCCCAGAAGTCACACCAACGTTTGCAGGACAGGCCCATCCACACCAATCAAGAAAATGCCTTACAGACTTACCTACAAGCAGTCTGGAAGAAGCATGTTCTCAGTTGTGATTCTCTCTTCCCACATGACTCCAAGTTGACAAAAGCCAACCAGTACACCTTTTTATTGCTATGAAAAACACCATACCATGTTCAAACCAACTTGGAGAGGGAAGAGTTTTGCCCTACAAGTTACAGTCCATCATCAGGGAAGCCAAGGCAGGCAGGAACTTAACCTGGAGGCAGGAACTGAAGCGGATACCATGGAAGAATGCTGCTTACTTGCTGGCTCCTTGTGGCTTGCTCAGCTTGCTTTCTTTTACATTCTAGGACACCTGCCCAGGGATCCCTCCCACATCAATCATGAATCAGAAAATGTCTCATACTTGCCCCAAGGCCAGTTTGATGGGAGCATTTTCTCAATTGAGGATCCCTCTTCCCAGATGACCCTGGATTGTGTCAAGTTGACCAAAACCCAACAAGCTCACATACTTTTCCTTTTGTTTTCTGTTAAGAGCTCGCCCTCCATTGCAAACCTCAATTCTCAATCATTGGGCTCTCTTATTGCCATGGAGATAATTATCACAGGCAATATTCTTTCTTCCTCTTACCTCCCTCCCTCTCTCTTTGTAATACACACATGGCACAATGGTTAATTTTTTTTTACCATCATACAAAAATGACTTTCTTTTGGAAAAATCTACTTCTAATTTATGGCAAGCTTTATTTTCAGGACTAAATCCATAGAACAATACATTCTATTTCACCCTTAATGACTGGTGTGCAGAGCAGGAACATTCTTATTCTTTGCAGGAGTTCCTTCTTACACTGTCAGGTATCAGGACTCTGCCTTTTGGAGTGATTTCAGCCACCAAGTCAAGAGGAACGTGTTCTAGTCCTTTTTCTTTCATTGCCCTTACACTGTGCCTTCAACTGATCCTTCCCACCGTACTCAGTTTGCTTAGTTCTCAGCAACTGTTTGGTGTTTTCTCCAGTTTCTACGAATATTTGGTCCATCACTGCTTTCATGTGCACATCTTCATTCTTCTTGCTCACCACCATCACTTGGGCCAGGGCTGTACCTTCCCAGAGACAATGACCCCGGTGCTGATGACTGCCGCCACCACCCTCTTTGGGGACTTAGACTCTCAGTAGCTCCTTAGATATATTTTGCCTACACGTATGTCTGCACACCACCTGTATACCTGCTGCCTTCAAGTCTGAAGAGGGCATCAGATCCCTTGAAATTGGAGTTAAAAGCAGTTGTTAGCTACCAGGAGGGTGTTGAGAATTTAATCTGGGCACTCTGCAAAAGCAGCCAGTGCTCTTAACCACTGAGCCATCTCTCCAGCCTCTAACCTGCTTTTATAGCACTGTTTATAGGTGTTTGACACCTCTAAAAAACTAAGTGTTCTGTCTAGATCCATATATACCAGACTTGGGGTATATCTCAATTAATAGATTGCTTTCCTAACAGGCACAAGATCCTGGGTTCAATGCCTAGCACACTGCACAGAACTGAGTATGGTAGCTGATGCTAGAATCACAGCACATGGGAGTTGGAGGCAGAAAGCATTCAAAGTCATCTTTAGTTACATAAAACCCTGTCTCAAAAAAGATAAAGATCAAATGCTTTCTTCTATAAATTTCTGTTGTTTGGTTATTTTTAACAGATGTGTGTGCGTGTGCATGTGCATGTACAACTGTAGGAATCTGTTTTTTCCTTCTACCATGTAGGGCCTAGGGATTGAATTCATATTGTAAAGCTTGGTAGTTTTACTCACTGTACTGTCTAATCAGTCTCATCTTTTCCCTTTTAAAACTTTTATTTTATATTTTATATGCATGGGAGTTTATTGTCTGAATGTCTGTACACTATGGTGTGCCTGGAGGCCGAAAGAGGGCACTGGGTCCCCTGGAGCTGGAGTTACAGATGGCTTAAGCTGCCATGTAAGTGCTGGGAATTGAACCCAGGTCCTCTGGAAAAGCTGCCAGTGTGCTTACCGGCTGAGCCATCTCTAGCCCCAGTCTCATTTTGTCTGTCTACCGCCCTACTCTCTTTCCATCATCCTTACCAGTTCAGGTCTTTATCATCTCTTATGTGGGAGAGTTCCTAAGTGGGGGGGCATAAGGGCAAAGCTCCTTATTGAAATGCAATTGAAAACAACTCTCATAAGGAACTGATCAAAAGATAACAGGCCTCTGGTCTTGATGAAAAAGCCAAATATCCAGTTCACAGTCAGACGGTCACCCCTGGCTGAGGGGAGGATAGGAAATTCAGTGAACTTTATAGGAAAAGAAAAGAGTTGGGAGCTGGCGAGTTCTTATTACCGTGCATGAACTAGAGTCAACGGAAAAGAACCCTCAATTGAGGAAATGGCCTGTGGGCATGTCTGTGGGGCATTTTCTGGATTTCAGATTGATGCGGAGGACCAGTACACTGTGGGCAGTGCCATCCTTGGGTAGGGGCTTCTAGACTGTATAAAAGGGTAGTTAGCTGAGCAAGCCAGTAAGCAGCATTCCTTTGTGGATCTGCTTCAGTTACCGCCTTCTGGTTCCTGCCCTGACTTTGCTCAATGACTGACTATAGCCTATAAGCTGAAATAAACCCTTTCCTCCCCAAGTTGCTTCTGGTTAGTGTTTTATCACAGTAACAGGGAAGCAAGGCAGTTGGGAATGGATGTTAACCTTGCCATATCTAAAAGAAAAGAAAAAAAAGAGCTGAACAGGGAGAAGGAACATGCAAAGGGCAGAGGCGGGGCTTCTTACCCTATATTGACATATAAATCTTTTAAAAAAACTACAGATGTCATCATCTCAAAAGATGATCATAAGCTCTCTCTTCTAATCTCCCAAAAGACTTCAACTTAGAAGCAAACTGCCTTGTACCAGTTAACAGCAGAGAAGCAGAAGAGGGTATATTCTATTTCCTCTTCATTTCACTGAGAAAACAGGTGATTTTAAGAAAAAGATTAAATTTTTACGTGTATGGATGTTTTGCCTTGCACACCTTCTACCAATGCATTCTTGGTGGCCCTGGAGACCAGAAGAGGGCACTGTATCCCACTGCATTATAGTTATTAGTAGTTGTGAATTGCCACGTGGGTGCCGAGAATCTAATTTGGGTCTTCTGCAAGAGTAGTCAGGGCTCTTAACCTTTGAGCCATCTCTCCAATCTCAATTAAAAATTTTGTGAGAAGGCCTCCTGGAGTTGAGGAGAAACAGAAAGAGGCAAAAATACCCAGGGCCAATAAGACAGCCTCTTTAGGGCCAAATTGGCATGCATGCTCCCCTGACCCCAGTGTGTGAGACTCTTCTCTCACACACTGCACAAAGCCCAACTCCAAATAGATTCAGAACCTGAACATAAAACCTGAACTGAAACTGTTAAAGGACAAAACAGGAAATGAGCTTCAAGACAAAGGCACAGAAGGGAACTTTCCAGATAGGACCCCAGTCACGCAGGAAATAAAACCCAAATCAACAAATGGGACCCAATGAAATGACTGAGCTTCAGTCCTGTTTCTGATGAGACAGCTGACAAGATGGACAAAGTATTTGCTAGATTACATCTGATAGATTACATCTTATAGAAGATTAGTCCCAATAATATACAAAGACAAAGAAAAACCTAAATAATAGAATCTGGTTCAAAAATGGGCTAAGGAACTCAGCAGTGACCAAAACAAGACATACAAATGAGAATATTGAAAGCACTCTTCTGCATGCTTAGTCACCAGAAAGCACACACTCAAACTCCTTCGCCGTCCCATGTAATTCCCAAGAGAATGAATGTTAGAAGAAACAGATGACAAATGCAGGTGAGGATGGGGGAGGGGAACTTTCATTCCTCACGGATGGGAATGGAAATTGGAACAGACATTAAGGAAATGAATGTGGAATTTTCTTTAAAAACTAAAATACGAAAGTCACACTAAAGGTCCTAATCAAGATGCCCTGGAAGAGAAGTAGAAAAAGCAAATATTCCCTGAACCTTCAGCACCAGAACAGGCCACAGTGGAGTTCAAGAGTCTGAGGGAATTCTCACCAAACTTACATCCTCACAAGCCAGAACCCCACTGGACAGTGGAGCTGCACAGACCATCGCTCCTACTCACCCCTTCCCTACACAGCACCAAGTGGAGCCTGCTAAAAGCAGGATCTGAGAACTTTACCTTTTAACTCTGAGCCGCTGTACCACAATCCATGCCATAAGAACGCTGTTCATCTCTTATTCTCCACTAGTTAATCTCCACCCTGTGCCCATTATCTCATGAGAGTCTGCTTTTCATCATTGTTCAGTTATGCGTCTTTTGATCTAAAGTCATTCTTTATTATACTGCTAATCTGGATCTCATTTACTTCTTCCTACTTTTCTGTTCTCATTCTTATCTCCTCCCCACCACCCCCCCTTTTTTTGACAAAGAGCCTCAGTAAGTATCCTGACGTGGAACTCACTATGTAAATAAGGCTGGCCTGAAACTCAGAGGTCTCCATGCCTACCAAGTGCTGCGATGAAAGGTATGTGCCATGGTGTTCAGCCAAGTATTTTTAATGTAAAGTCACATAATAACCCCAGTACAACAGCAGGGGGTGACTTCAATACTATACTCATCAATTAATATGTCTTCCCAACAAAATCCAGAAATAAACTAATTGAAAGCACAGATCTAACAGGCTTGACTATCTAGACAACATTCCACCCAAACACTGTAGACCTGCAGACTTTAAAGACAGGGTCTCATCACATATCTCTGGCTGGTTTGGAAATAGCTATGTAGACCAGCCTGGTCTTGAAGTCACAGAGATCTGCCTGGCTCTGCCTCCCAAGTGCTAGGACTACCATGCCTGGCACCACCAGCTTTTGACTAGAGAGAGTTAAAGCACCAGGCATGTATTCCCTCCATTAAGGTGGACCTCAGACCCAACTCCTCGAATAGTCAAACTACTATCACATCAGGTACATCTCGCTTGGCAGGTCAGTATCACAGAATTTGGGGTCCACTGCTGTGTTCCATTTTTGATGTCTCTTTCCAACCCTGATTTTTTTGAGTAGAGCTTCAACGAACATGGATGTGTGAGTATTTGTGGCAGGGTAGAGTCCTTTGGGTATATGTATATTAGGACTCTATCTTTCCCATTTATCCAGCTTCTAAGAGACAGTGCTGTCCTGAGACACCTGGTGTCAAGTTATTAAGGCTGCTTTAATCCAAATTTCTGAAGTTGTCCTCCACTTAGAAGAAGCAAGCATTCTCGACTCACTCCCTGGCTGGACTCCCAATTCTGCATGAAATGTTTTTATTGTCAGTGGTCCTTGGTTTCCCCACATGAACTATCATTTTCTCCTTTTTTTTCCCCATAAAATAGGTGAATCTAAACTTTCAAACAGAACATAATTTTGGGACAACCGCTGATATTCAAAACTAACATTTATATTACACACATATTCATAGGTAAGCTGTATGGTAACATCTTTATTAACCCGGAGCTGTTTCTTTTCTTTTTTTTTTTACTTTACTATATATACAGTGTTCTGCCTGCATGTATGTCTACAGACCAGAAGAGGGCACCAGATCTCACTACAGATGGCTGTGAGCCAGCATGTGGTTGCTGGGAATTGAACTCAGGACCTTTGGAAGAGCAGGTAGTACTCTTAACCACTGAGCCATCTCTCCAGCCCCCAAGCTCTGTTTCATATGAACAGTTCCTCCTCAACACCGCTACACTGGACACTGCGCTCAACACAAATCAACTTTAGTATTGTTGGCCACCATTTCCTTTCCTCAAATTACTATTTTAATTTCTTGTTTATGCCACGAGTTATTTTATGGTGATTCTGGTAAATATAAAAATCTGATTTTACCTTTGTCCCTTTATACACAATCACTTGGGTATATTAAAACAAAACTAAAACTCATCAGATTTTTGGTAAACAAAATTTAATGCAACCATATAGTCACGTAATATTTAAAAGACATTAGATACAACTTTTTAAAACTTTCATCTATGGAAGAAATGCTATTAAACAAACACATAAACATTATGTTCTAACTGAGAACAAGGACATAGAAAACATTCCTTTTCATTGTGAAGATTCAAAGTGAAAGCAATGGGTGTATAGCAGTTACAGTAAGGCACATTATAGTTGTTCAGTTCTGAGCCTTACCTCAGCTAGCTCTAGAAACTTATACACTTCAGGAGGGGTGATAAGGAAGAGGAAGTGCTTTCTCAAGAAAGTCAAAAGAAAAAGCCTAGAGCAGAACTAATTATTAATGTAAGGATATAACAGATATAAATACCCAGCTTTTTCACTATTAGATATTTCAACTGACCTTTACGAGAGCCTAATGAGGGTTTATCTGAGAATTTTAAAAGCACCTAGGTACCAAGAGTTAATGTAAACCAAGCAACAACCTCAGTTAACGTTCTCTTTCTGCCAAGCAACTATACACTTGAAACTCACAAAGAATTTCTGGTCAGCTGGGTATGATGGCCCAAGCCCATAATCCTAGCACATATGGACAGAGGCAGGACTGCCATTGCTCAAGGCCAGCCTGGCCATGTCCAGAGTTCCAGGTTAGCCAGGGCGACATTAAATCAACCAGCCCACAAACAAGAACAGTCAGGTATGGTGGCACATGCTATCATCCAAGCACTTGGGAGACACAGAAAGAACAACTGGAGTTCAAGACCATCTTCAGCAAGAATTCTAGGCCAGTCTGAGCTATATATGACCCTGACTCAAAAGATAAAACCCACCCAGTTTCCAAAACAAAAATGAAAAATAAAAGCTGGGCCAAAAAAAAAAGTGTATATACCGCACAGGAGGCAAATCTGCAGTTTATGCATGCTGAGTTTTATCAGACTGAAATGGCACTGGGGAGGCTTAAGGCACAAAAATGAAAACAAAACTTCTTTGGAACAATATATAAAAAATATATATGACTTCACTATTTAAAAACTTAGGATCACCTTTAGCCCTACGTAAATTTAATCTTATTAATATTAATTACACACATGTATAAAGTTTCATATACAATATCTTAATGATATTTTCATTTATTTTGATGTCTATGTTTTGCCTGTACTATGAGTGTTTGCACATGTATGTGCACCATATGTGTGCCTGTGGAGGCCAGAGGGTATTGCAATGCCAGGAACTGAGTTACAGATACGTGAGCTACCATGAAAAGTACTTGGACCCCTACTCCAGATTGTTTGCAAGAGAAGTACCAGTGCTCCTAACTGCTGAACCATCTCTCCAACCTGCTCACAAATAAACACTTTAAAACGGCTACAACGTTTTGAAAACAACTCTGGTATCATTAGTTTACACTCTTGGGAGTGGTGTCTGATGCCTAGCATTAGGTGTGGCTATAAGTATATTTAGTGACTCAATCTTCTTCCTTACAGGTCAGCCAGACAGCTTCATTCGGTTATGTAGTATCGTGAGTTGCTTACTTACCTAACACAATAATGGGTGAAGTGATTTAATTCTAGTTTTCTACAGAACGTTAAACAATTCCATTATTATTTTGACATTAGATTTTACGTGGCTAAATCTGGCCTCAAACTGACTATGTAGCCATGGCTGTCCTTGAACTCTCCTGATCCTCGAGCCCCACCTCCTTAGGGCTGGAATTACAGGCACTGCCACCATACTCAGGTAAGCAAAACTAAGTCTAGCAAGGCCAAGTCATGTTAACTAGTAATGTCTTGGATTGGCTATGAAACAAGGCAGTCCACAGGAAACCTCTAGACATCATCTTATCACTTGGTACATCAAGTCTGGAGTATGTAGCCTTTTCACATATTTATCCCAAGATGTTAAAGGAACACAGAAGATAACTCCCTCTCTTCATAGATGGGCTCTCAAAGTGATTGTTAAAATCTACTGTCAGATAAGGAAAAAGCAGCACACACCTGGTTTGGACATGGACAAAAGCAGAAAACAACCTTTGTTTTTCCTGAGTTTCTGGATGGGAGTCTGATAGCAGATACATAAACAATTCATACTAACCAGGAGAATCTATCAATTCACGAAGCATTGTCAACCTAAGTAGAATGAATGTTCAACCAAGGCCATGTGTGAAGCTTCTCAAAGAACTTTAGTCTAGAGTCATCAACTCTATTTAAGAGACAGCACCCCAAACAGGCAGCAGTGACAAGCTCACATCCTCCCTGAGCATTTACGTATTTTTAAACCTGATTCAAATGGAGTAAACACCTGGGTCCCAATCATCCATGAAAACAGCTATGGAACCCAATTCATCTGTTAGTAAAGTCAGTGGGGATAGCATAGGGGAAGAGGCAGAACTCAGACCACCTTGTCACACACATGGAGAAGAGTTAGAAAAGGATTCAAGTTCATGAAAAAATGTATACAAAACCAAGTGTAGCTCGGTGGTGGTGGTGGTGCATGCCTTTAATCCCAGCATGTGGGAGAGAGAGGTTCGAGGCCAGCCTGGTCTACAGAGGAGTTCCAGGATAGTCAGGACTGTTAGACAGAGAAACCTTGTCTTAAAGAAGCAACAACAACAACAACAAGAAACTCATTTTCTGTTGATTCACAAACCATACCTTCAAGTTCTCTCCAGCTGAGATGATCACAATGGGCTCTTGTGTGATCTGAGCAGTCTGCTGACTGTAGCCCTGCTGTTACACAGGTGTACAGATCCCCATGACCAGATCTGGACTTTCAGATGAAAGGATTATTCTAGAAAACAGGTGCTGACTTCCATTTGTGCCTATAGCACCAAAAAACCAAAGAATCGCCACCAAAAGCTTGAGGTTAGCACAGGCAAAAGAGATCCTGTCTCAAAAACAGTCCTACAGAAGCGTTCAAATTTAGTCTTCTGCACTTGAATAAAATATGATCAACTAATTTTTTATATTATTTCTGATAATGAAACTTCAACAATCATTGGGTGTTTGTGATGTATGCACACAATACTGTCTACATATAAACACATACATGTAACTTAGAGGCGCACATAAGCATCACCTACCAAAAGAAAAACTGCCAGTTGTGGGAGGACAGAAAGAATATTAGTCTTACACCAAGATGGTTGATATGTCCCTTTTAATATACTAATTATACCCTAAAATTTTGTTTCTTAAACCAGGATTTACCACTACTGCTTTTATCAAGAATTAGTAAAGAAAGATAAAGGAAATTAAAATATAAGAAAGATAATTAAAAGAAGTTAAAATATCAATTGGGCAGCTTAAAAAATTTAATTTTCTAGGATTCAAGGTACTTTCAGGTGACTCTTAACATAACTTGCAACTACTCAATTTACATGGTTTTTAAATTACATAAAGAAAAATTCATTTGTTTAAACAAATTCTGATTTTTCAGGATTTTCCCCAATTTACTACAACAAACACAAGGATTATGAAAGATAAACATTACAAATTACAAGTAGATAATACTTTTACAATAGACAAAAATACTAAAATACAAATTTACTTTGAGAAACTTTTTATATGGTGTATTTATGAATGGACAATTTTACAAATATACATGAGAATAACAATTATCATTTGTAGAATCCTAAGCATTTACAAAACACTTTTGTTCACACACTTTACTGTTAATTTCTGAATTAAACAGTTTCCATTATCTAACAAAAGTATAATGCAGGTATTTACTATAAAATTACAGAACAAATATCTCAATTGTACATCAACTGTCTCTCAACAGATAATTGCTTTCAGAATTGCTTGTATAGTTATCAGTTAAATCATTTAAAATTTATGACTTGGAAAGTATTTATTTCATAAGTGTACTTTCTAGCATTTTTCTCAGAATTTAGATTCCAATTAAGCACTGACTCTTAAGAAATGTCTGTATTATGCTAAGATGAAGAATAAAGTTTGTCAACAGTAGGCGTTTGATGATTACCTTAATTTTAAAAGAACTCTAATGACACTATTATAGTCACCGACAGGGAGTTTATTGTGGTGTGAGAGACAGTGGTGACTGGGACATTAAACACAGCAAGCCACCTGGAAGAGCCACAGCATTGTAAATAGTTATCTGTCCACACAGAAGTTTCAGTAATTAGTGATGATAGTTCCTGTTGTACCTATTTACATTTTTAAGAAAAAAAACTTTTGTATTTCCCTTTGAAAACAGGTAAACTTTATAAAATGGAGGTGAAAAACCTAGAGGAAAAAACTTTCAATAGAAATTTGAAAATGTTGATCACTATTTTATACAATGGCTCTCAAATAAGAGCTCTTGCTCAGAAGACTGAACTGCTGTTGGCCAGTATTGCTGGGCGCTAACTTACAAACAAATGGCTCCACTGAAAAGAGTGGCCTCTGCTCTAGGCTATTAAGGAATTGGTGTAGAGATTCCTAGGACTGGTAGATGCTCAGAAGTCAGGGAACAGATACTCAACAAAGCATCAAACTAGGAAGGTCAACTCTGCTGACTCGTAGGGAGCAAACCTGTCTTTTTTAAAGATTCGTTTCTTTAATGTACATATGTGTGTCTGTGTGAATTTATGTGCAACACATGCCTGTAGGTGCCCAGGGAGGCCAGAGGGTGTTGGATTCCCTGGAACTAGAATTACAGGTCTTTGTGAACCATCTGGTATGGATACTAGGAACCAAACCAGGGTTCTCTGGAACAGAAATAAATGTTCTTAAACACTGAGCCATCTCTTTAGTCCCAATTTGGTTTCTTTTGATGCACTGTCTAGATCCTGGAGACAGGTGTGCCCACATCCTAGCTCTAGAAAAGGAATTCAACTCCTCTGCTAGCTTTAAGGGAGGACTTCAGTGAAGAATTCACAGATGATTCATTAAATACCCTGAGAACCAAACTGGATCACATTTTTTTCTCTGATAGCTATTTTAATTTTTTCCTTAGGGACTAATGTATAATTTAAATCTCCTTTTATATCTCCTACATAAGCTCAAAAAAGTATTTAGTAACAGAATAGTTTATGACGTCATTAAATTTGATGTTTTATGGTAGCTGAATTGTCACTGTATTTTTACAGCTAAAAAAAAAAAATTCAATGAAATTAACCAGTATGGATAAGTCAGTGACAGATGTATTTAAAACTCGTTTCTTCCCCTCACAACGAATGCTAAACATTCTTAACATCAGGCAATTCAACCTAAATGAAGCTTCAGTCATACAATTTTTCTCTACATAACAGACAAAAAAAGAAACAAACATTCCTAAAAGATGGTTCACAAATCCCTAAGAAGTTTACATCTGGATGTCATTTACTACCCCACACAGTTTCTCACAGATACAAAAATATATTCATAGGCCAAATTATCATTATCACTTTTTTTTTTTTTTTAAAGAAAGGCCTTATTGTGTAGCCCTTGGTGACCTAGAACTTGTTATGTAGATCAGGCTGGGCTCAAACTCGGAGAAATCCTTCTGGGTGCTGGAATTAAAGGTGTGCATTACTATGCCTGGCTTTAACTGCCATCATTTTAACAGGCTTCACCGGTGACCAGTTACAGGAAAGAACTTATTACAGCTTGAAATATTGGTATTTTTGGAAAACGGCATCAGGGTTCTTTCTTTCTCTCTTTTTCCATACAGCACAAAGGAGATGTGCTCTTACATTAAAAGTTCCCTCTTGGACTGCGTGGCTTCTTGTGTGAGGTGCCCCAGGTTTAGAGCTTAAAGCATTTCTCATTGTATCTATGAATAGTCACACAGCCATGATAGGACACTGGTCTTGGCATCGCAGCGACCCCTGTGATGATACTTGTTGCAGGATCATAACAGAGAATAGTGTCTGTGGCTTCTCCGTTTTCCCGTCTTCCACCCAGGATATAGATCTTACCATTGCACACAGACATACCACAGTTTTCCTGTTTAACCAAATACACAAAACAAAAAACCAATTAACTACTGGAGATAATGGATTTGACAATAAACAGAAAAACAACAATACGTTTTAACACAGTACAAAAAAAGGTGATATAATATATCATGTACCTTTGGCCCAACGCCTGTTATTCATGAGTGCTGGGTATTTGCATGAAGTGAGTACAAAGGCCAACACATGAAGAGCATGGTAGACTAAAATGGCTTTGACTAGCTCACTGCAGTGAAGGGCAGCTATTGTAATTGTCACATGATCAATCAACAGGGACACTAAGTCCCTTGAGAGGGCCTTAAGTTGAAAAAAATGAAAACCAGTTTGTGTGTTTCTCTGGTTGGTTTTTGAGACAGGGTTTCTCTGTGTAGTCCTGGCTGTCCTGGAACTCATTCTGTAGAACAGGCTGTCCTCAAACTCTTAGAAATCCACCTGACTCTGCCTCCTAAGTGCTGAGACTAAAGGCATGCACCACCACCCAGAGAAAAAAATGTTTTAATCAAAGTAAAACAAAACAAAAACAAACAAAAAAACCCTGTTATCAAAGGTCTTACTGGGGACACAAATGCCATTAATAGTTTATTCTTGAGTTTATTCTACATAAAGAGATCCTTAGCCAAATTGTATTTGTGTGTAAATAATTACTAGGCAAAAATAGCTTTTCTTACAAAGGCAAATCTTTAAAAACAAAAATAAAGAATCTTACTAGTCTGTAGCCCAGGCTGACCCTGAATTGATAACAATCCTCCTGTCTCAGTACCCGCAATGAGTTCTGAGATTACAAACTTGCTTTCAGATTTTCCCTTATATAACAATTCCAAACTTTAACAACATTTTAAATATTTGATATACTGAAGAAGGAAAAGAAATATTCACCACTGACTTAAAGTGTTCCTCCCTTACTTAAAAAAATATTACATTTTGTGTGCAGCAGTGTATGAGCACATGTGAGATGCTGGAGGTGCTCTTATCTCCTACCATGCGGGGGTCTATTGGTCAGGCCATTTACTTCATCTGTTCACTAATTTAGCAAAATATATTATCAATATGAACATATGCAAGATATACAGGAAATGAACTGCTAATTCAACAGTATCCTAAAGAAGGCTGAATTCAAACATAGGAAAGTGGTGGTTGTGCACGCCTTTAATCCCAGCACTCAGGAGGCAGAGGCAGGAGGATCTCTGTGAGTTTGAGGTCAGTCTGGTCTATGAAGTGAGTTTCAGAAGAGCTAGGGCTGTTACACAGAGAAACCCTGTCTCAAAAAACCACAAAAGAAACAAACATTTAAAAAACCAGGGCAGGGGCTAGACATGGCTCAGGGCTTAAAGAGTACTCGCTGTTCTTCCAGAGGACTCACATTCAGGTCTCAGCACTGCACTGGGCAGTTCAACTGCCTGTTCCTAAGTCTGGTTCCAGGAGATCTGACAACCTTCTCTGGTTGCCAAGGGCACCTGCATACATATAGCATACATTCACACAGACCCATAAATAAAAATAAAATCTAAAAAGAAACATATAAAAACTAATCCAGGGAAATATAAAGAGATGGCTTAGTGGTTAAGAGTACTTGCTGCTGTTCTAGAGGACCCAAGTTCAGTTCCCAGCAGTCATTCCAGGGGACACAACATTCTTTTCTCTTATCTGGGAACACTCATACATG
>LOEQ01002820.1:55394-78014 GCA_001685075.1 Bramus lutescens | reverse complement strand
TTGGAAGAGCAGGCAATGCTCTTAACCACTGAGCCATCTCTCCAGCCCCTAGATATACTTTTTGAAAACCTGTCATTTTGTCTGACTTTTAGGACTACATCATGTATACTAAATATGTTCAACTTAAGAATTTTACAGAAAAATTTTAATTAATAAAACTTAGGGAAAGAATTTCAGAAAAAAAGGCAAATTAAACATGCTTAATTGTATAAATACTTCTGCTTTATAGTTTATAATCATCTTTAAAAAAAAAACCCACAAAGAGGTAAAGTTAAACCATAACAAGGCTGGAGAGATGGCTCCATGGTCAGAGCAGCTGCCATTCTTCCAGAGGACCTGAGTGTTCCCAGCACCCCCATGGAGCTTACAACTGCCTCTAACTTCAGGTCCAGATCTGATGACCTCTTCTGGCCTCTGCAGGCACTTCTATGCTCTCCCACATGCATGCACGTGCACACACATTCACTTGTGTACACACACACAGTTAAAACACATATACTCTAAGCATATGCAAAAGCATTAAAATATCATGACCAAAAGCATTTCCTGGTAGATCTTTTGTAAATCATTCTAGTTTTACAAAAGGTCTTTTCAGTTTTCTATAAACTAATTTGCCTGAAACATCCATTTCACACTCAAAAAGGTATTATTATTTTTTAAAAAGTCAATCTGGGGGCTGGAGAGATGGCTCAGTGGTTAAGAACACTGGCTGCTCTTTCCCAGGTCCTGAGTTCAATTCTCAGCAACCACATGGTGACTCACAACCATACAGTAAGATCTGGTGCTCTCTTCTGGCATAAAAGATGGAAGCATAAAAGCATACATGCAGATGGCGTACTCAAACAAAAGAATTTGATTAAAAAAACCCAGCCAACCTATATCCAAATCAAACATAGTAGCTACTGCAGTAATTATTTATTTACCTGAAACAAGAATATCATTCCTTAGTGCACAGACGGCATACTCTGATTTCGTAAATTCTGGAAGCTTGGCCAAGGACTTCCATTCTCCTGTTACTGGATCATAGCACTCAGTGTACGGAAGATTAAATCCTCCAACTCGTTCACAGCCTCCGACCACAACTATCACCTCTGAATAGCCAGTAGACCTAAAATAATTATTAAGAATGCAAAAATAATTGTAATACATTAAAATATATTCAAGATAGTTCAAGGACCTAACAACAAACAAAACACCATGACAGGCAGCTAAGTTTATTCTTACAGTTGTGCCAAACAGTACAGGCTGGCAATTATTTACTTTGAGAACATTTAGTAGTGACATCATTACTGAACAGAAAATATCTACAAGGAATTTTTTCAAAAAAAATTTTTAGTTAAAGTGTTTTCCTGCATGTATGTGTGTGCACCATATGTGGTACATATGGAGGTCGGAAGACAGCACTGGTATTGGATACCCTGGAACTAGAGTTAGGGATGACTGTGAACTACCATGTGGGTGCAGGAACCAAACCCGGGTCCTTTGAGAGAACATCGTGTGCTCTCAGCCAATAAGCCATCTCTCCAGCCTGTCTGTACCATTAAACTATTTTTTAAAATAGTTTCAATATATTGCTCAGGCTAGATTAAAGGACACAATCCTCCTGTCTCAGCTCCTGACAGTACAAGTGAGTAATGTAAGTGATTACAGTCATCAAACCTAACAACAAACGTGGTTTGTTTTGTTGCTTTGGAGACAGGTTCTCACTATGTAGCTCTAGTTGGCTGGGTGGGAACTTACTATGTAGGCCAGGCTGGCCTGGGACAGATCTGCCAGTCTCTCCTTCCTGGGTGCCGAGATTTAAGGCAAGGGCACCACACTAACGTTATGGGTTTTGACTTCTGAAAACTTTTGTTTTGTTACAGTACTAGGGTCTGACACCAGGTCATTGGGATTCCAAGGCAAGAACTCTACCACTTTCCATTGTTGCTAATTCTAAAATAAATCCGTAGTGTATGTATGTATCTAAAGAGCATTTCTTTAGAAATATGTTATTTTAGGTGCAAGGTTCTCAAGTCATCCAGGAAGAAGCGAGTAAAAGAAGAAATCATAACCACAGGAGTGAATACTTGCTGTACCCATTCAAGTTATTGTCTTAGCAATAATGACTTGAACATTGCTAGTTCTTTGGCAAGAAAATTTGTTGGGGTGAGTTTCTCAAGCTAATAGCTCTACGAACTTCCTGTAGTGACCTAACAACACACTGAGCAGGTGGCCTTAACACACTAACCTGAAGCTGGGTGGTGGTGACGCACACCTTTAATCCCAGCACTCGGGAGGCAGAGGCAGGCAGATCTCTGTGATTTTGAGGCCAGCCTGGTCTACAAGAGCTAGTTCCAGGACAGGCTCCAAAGCCACAGAGAAACCCTGTCTCGAAACAAACAAACCCAAAACAACCCCCCAAAAAACAACAAACAAAAAACCACCCCCCCAAAAAACCAAAACAAAAAAAAACCCCACACTAACCTGCTTGCTGGCTCTTCTTTCTCTTCTCTTTTTATACGGTACTGGTTTTGAACCCAGACCCCTGTGCATGCTGGAAAAGCATTTGGCCATTCACCCTTATCCTTTATTAGTGTTTTTGACACAGGGTCTCACTATTGTTGCTTAGGCTAGCCCTGAGGCCATGGTTGGTGACTCTCTGGTCCCAGCCACAGACTAGAAGACGAGCGAGTTAATCAGTTTCTCACAGCTAACATTAGGTCTGCCCCTAAAGACAATCTGACCTACTTATTTTCTAAATTTGGTGAGGACACAGTTCTAAGTCTGCATGTCAGGGCCTTCTGCTGGGATCTGCACCAGACCAGGCAGGTGGCTTTTATAAGAAAACAGATGCCATAACCGAGACTCAAAATGTTTACTTTAAAAGCAGCAATTATTTAAAAATTTATCATCAGGAACTAATAGTAGATATGCTTAAATACTAAGCCACAATGATGTTCTTATTACTTGAAAGTTAAAAAGTTAAGGCAGACCATGGCAGCATACACCTTTAGTCCCATCATTCAGGAGGCAGAGGCAAGGCAGATAAAATTAAAAAAAAAAAAAAGCAAAATGCTTTATTCAATAGTGTATATTATCCTTGGGAGTTAAGAATATACCAGATTTTTTTTTCTTTTTCTAAGTTTTCTTCAACTGGTATAAAGTACTACATCCACTTCCTACCGTAGCCCAGATAAGAAAAACAAAAGTATCACATCTCATAGGGGGCATATTTGTTCACTGATAACTATTAGAGAAACCAGAACTGTTATACAGTCTGTTCTCTTCAATGAAAGGGATGTGCATGCCTGTTTTCTACCTAGAAGGTTGGAGTGAATGTCGTTTATAACATGATGTCTTTTACTAGTCTGTAGAGCCAGGTTTCTCTGTCAATAGAACACATTGTTCTTTTTGGGGTTATGGGTGGTGGTGGTGTTCAAGACAGGGTTTCTTTGTGTAGCCCTGGCTGTCCTGGAACTTGCTCTGTAGACTAGGCTAGCCCCAGACTCACAGAGGTCTACCTGCCTCTGCCTCTTGAGTGCTGAGATTAAAGGTGTGCATCACCACCACTGGGCTAATATAACCCATTCTTATGAAAGAGGTTCCATGTGTTTTGCAAAAGAGTTTACTATTATGCTTATTACAAACCCTTCCTCCTAGACCCTTATCCTGAGCCTTGTGATTCACCAGAACCCATTCTTGTGAAAGTATTCACAAGTACTTTGCAAAGGAGTGATGTAGTCATGCCTTAAGCTTTGTTGTGATAACTGTCACATGGTTAACTTTTTTTTCCAAAGTTGCACTGTCAAAAATAAGCTGCTTAGGGTCAGAACTCTTTGGCTAACTAAGCCCTTCTTGTCTTGTCCACTTGTTTCTCTGCTGGCAGTAGAGCTTGAAGGGACCCACACAATATCTTGCTATTAATGGCCACCACTACTTGTTTGATTAGTCTAACATGGGGTGAGGTTTTCAGTTAACACCTTTCTGCTTGGAGATTCTACTCCCATGTGGCACTGTAATGTTGACCCATGTCCTAGAGTTGTCTGGCTGAAGTAGAGGTTTATTCTGAGTGACTGGGCCAGTGATATATAAATGCAAATCCTTGAATTGTTTTTAATCTAAGTCTCTATTGTTCTATTTTATCAATAAAGACTCGGGAGCCAGATGCTGAGGTGAAAACCTGCTAGCTCAGAGAGGCAGAGAAAGCACCCAGCTGCCTCCTCCTTCACCAGCTCAGAAAGAGCTTTCTCCTATGCCACCTCAAACAAAAACTCCTCCAACCACATGTCCTTCCCTTCTCCTTCCTGTGTGTCCTTCTCTCCATTATCCTGACTTTCCACTCTCTATGGCATTTATTTTCCTGTTAACCGGCTGCTTGCTCTGCCTCTTTATCTATCAATGATTTATTTAATCTTGTTTACAAGATTCAAGCAAAAAGTTCTTGGATTAAAGGCAAATGCTAGGGCTGAGCCACCACAGCTAGAAGCAGGTTCCTCCAGTAAACAATGAAATCTCAGGGTTCACAGTGGGATGAAGGTCAGGTAGATGGAAGCTCACAATGAGTATTTTATGTAAAGAGCCTAATTTCAAAGGAGCTAAACACATCATAACGGTGAACCATGTGTCCAGCCACAGGGGAGAATAAGATGCACTGGAACAGGCATGCAGAGCACCAAGGTCAAGAGGTGGTTCTGCTACCTACTTCCGTGCCACAGCTGTACTGCCTCTAAAATGAACAAACTTATTAAATAATCTTTAAGTATCTCTCTCTCTCTGTTGTACTGCCTCTAAAATGAACAGACTTATTAAATAATCATTAAGTATCTCTCTTTCTTTCAGCTGTACTGCCTCTAAAATGAACACTTATTAAATAACCATTAAATCTCTCTCTCTCTCTCTCTCACACACACACACACACACACACTTTTTTGGTAGGGTCTCACATAGCCCAGTTTAGCCTTGTACTTGGCTATGTAGCTGAAGACAACCTTGAACTCTTCATCTTCCTGCCTCCACTTCTCAAGTACTGAGAAAACAGGTGTGCACTGTTAGGCTGCCCCAGCTCCAGCAAATAAATTCCCCCCTCCCCCATACACACACACGCACACACAGGAAAGATCAGGCAGGAAGAAGAGATCATAGACTGCCCAGCAATAAAATCCTATTTCTTAAGAAAAAAATATATTCACGACTTCTTGGGAACTTAAGCTTTGTCCTCATTATAATAATTAGGTTCCCATACTCATCATAAATTAATTGCATCATCAGGTAAGAGGGGTCAGAGGTTGGGTATGGTGGCACACATTTTTAATCCCAGTAATTATGAACCAAGGCAGAGAGGTGGGTGGATCTTTGAGAGTTCAAGAATAACTTGTGGGGGCTGGAGAGATGGCTCAGGGGTTAAGAGCACTGGCTGCTCTTCCAGAGNAGCTAGTTCCAGGACAGGCTCCAAAGCCACAGAGAAACCCTGTCTCGAAACAAACAAACCCAAAACAACCCCCCAAAAAACAACAAACAAAAAACCACCCCCCCAAAAAACCAAAACAAAAAAAAACCCCACACTAACCTGCTTGCTGGCTCTTCTTTCTCTTCTCTTTTTATACGGTACTGGTTTTGAACCCAGACCCCTGTGCATGCTGGAAAAGCATTTGGCCATTCACCCTTATCCTTTATTAGTGTTTTTGACACAGGGTCTCACTATTGTTGCTTAGGCTAGCCCTGAGGCCATGGTTGGTGACTCTCTGGTCCCAGCCACAGACTAGAAGACGAGCGAGTTAATCAGTTTCTCACAGCTAACATTAGGTCTGCCCCTAAAGACAATCTGACCTACTTATTTTCTAAATTTGGTGAGGACACAGTTCTAAGTCTGCATGTCAGGGCCTTCTGCTGGGATCTGCACCAGACCAGGCAGGTGGCTTTTATAAGAAAACAGATGCCATAACCGAGACTCAAAATGTTTACTTTAAAAGCAGCAATTATTTAAAAATTTATCATCAGGAACTAATAGTAGATATGCTTAAATACTAAGCCACAATGATGTTCTTATTACTTGAAAGTTAAAAAGTTAAGGCAGACCATGGCAGCATACACCTTTAGTCCCATCATTCAGGAGGCAGAGGCAAGGCAGATAAAATTAAAAAAAAAAAAAAGCAAAATGCTTTATTCAATAGTGTATATTATCCTTGGGAGTTAAGAATATACCAGATTTTTTTTTCTTTTTCTAAGTTTTCTTCAACTGGTATAAAGTACTACATCCACTTCCTACCGTAGCCCAGATAAGAAAAACAAAAGTATCACATCTCATAGGGGGCATATTTGTTCACTGATAACTATTAGAGAAACCAGAACTGTTATACAGTCTGTTCTCTTCAATGAAAGGGATGTGCATGCCTGTTTTCTACCTAGAAGGTTGGAGTGAATGTCGTTTATAACATGATGTCTTTTACTAGTCTGTAGAGCCAGGTTTCTCTGTCAATAGAACACATTGTTCTTTTTGGGGTTATGGGTGGTGGTGGTGTTCAAGACAGGGTTTCTTTGTGTAGCCCTGGCTGTCCTGGAACTTGCTCTGTAGACTAGGCTAGCCCCAGACTCACAGAGGTCTACCTGCCTCTGCCTCTTGAGTGCTGAGATTAAAGGTGTGCATCACCACCACTGGGCTAATATAACCCATTCTTATGAAAGAGGTTCCATGTGTTTTGCAAAAGAGTTTACTATTATGCTTATTACAAACCCTTCCTCCTAGACCCTTATCCTGAGCCTTGTGATTCACCAGAACCCATTCTTGTGAAAGTATTCACAAGTACTTTGCAAAGGAGTGATGTAGTCATGCCTTAAGCTTTGTTGTGATAACTGTCACATGGTTAACTTTTTTTTCCAAAGTTGCACTGTCAAAAATAAGCTGCTTAGGGTCAGAACTCTTTGGCTAACTAAGCCCTTCTTGTCTTGTCCACTTGTTTCTCTGCTGGCAGTAGAGCTTGAAGGGACCCACACAATATCTTGCTATTAATGGCCACCACTACTTGTTTGATTAGTCTAACATGGGGTGAGGTTTTCAGTTAACACCTTTCTGCTTGGAGATTCTACTCCCATGTGGCACTGTAATGTTGACCCATGTCCTAGAGTTGTCTGGCTGAAGTAGAGGTTTATTCTGAGTGACTGGGCCAGTGATATATAAATGCAAATCCTTGAATTGTTTTTAATCTAAGTCTCTATTGTTCTATTTTATCAATAAAGACTCGGGAGCCAGATGCTGAGGTGAAAACCTGCTAGCTCAGAGAGGCAGAGAAAGCACCCAGCTGCCTCCTCCTTCACCAGCTCAGAAAGAGCTTTCTCCTATGCCACCTCAAACAAAAACTCCTCCAACCACATGTCCTTCCCTTCTCCTTCCTGTGTGTCCTTCTCTCCATTATCCTGACTTTCCACTCTCTATGGCATTTATTTTCCTGTTAACCGGCTGCTTGCTCTGCCTCTTTATCTATCAATGATTTATTTAATCTTGTTTACAAGATTCAAGCAAAAAGTTCTTGGATTAAAGGCAAATGCTAGGGCTGAGCCACCACAGCTAGAAGCAGGTTCCTCCAGTAAACAATGAAATCTCAGGGTTCACAGTGGGATGAAGGTCAGGTAGATGGAAGCTCACAATGAGTATTTTATGTAAAGAGCCTAATTTCAAAGGAGCTAAACACATCATAACGGTGAACCATGTGTCCAGCCACAGGGGAGAATAAGATGCACTGGAACAGGCATGCAGAGCACCAAGGTCAAGAGGTGGTTCTGCTACCTACTTCCGTGCCACAGCTGTACTGCCTCTAAAATGAACAAACTTATTAAATAATCTTTAAGTATCTCTCTCTCTCTGTTGTACTGCCTCTAAAATGAACAGACTTATTAAATAATCATTAAGTATCTCTCTTTCTTTCAGCTGTACTGCCTCTAAAATGAACACTTATTAAATAACCATTAAATCTCTCTCTCTCTCTCTCTCACACACACACACACACACACACTTTTTTGGTAGGGTCTCACATAGCCCAGTTTAGCCTTGTACTTGGCTATGTAGCTGAAGACAACCTTGAACTCTTCATCTTCCTGCCTCCACTTCTCAAGTACTGAGAAAACAGGTGTGCACTGTTAGGCTGCCCCAGCTCCAGCAAATAAATTCCCCCCTCCCCCATACACACACACGCACACACAGGAAAGATCAGGCAGGAAGAAGAGATCATAGACTGCCCAGCAATAAAATCCTATTTCTTAAGAAAAAAATATATTCACGACTTCTTGGGAACTTAAGCTTTGTCCTCATTATAATAATTAGGTTCCCATACTCATCATAAATTAATTGCATCATCAGGTAAGAGGGGTCAGAGGTTGGGTATGGTGGCACACATTTTTAATCCCAGTAATTATGAACCAAGGCAGAGAGGTGGGTGGATCTTTGAGAGTTCAAGAATAACTTGTGGGGGCTGGAGAGATGGCTCAGGGGTTAAGAGCACTGGCTGCTCTTCCAGAGGTCCTGAGTTCAATTCCCAGCAACCACATGGCGACTCACAGCCATCTGTAATGAGATCTGGTGCCCTCTTCTGGTGCGTGGCAGAATGTTGTATACACAATAAATATAAATAAATCTAAAAAAAAGGATTGTTCCACTCATGTTTCTTTTAAAAAAAAAAAGAATAACTTGTGCTAGCTACATAATGAGACCTTGTCTCATTAACAAACGGGGGGAGTAGAGAATATTAGGAGAAATAGTGTGATTTTTCTCTACAAAAATAAGTATTTTCTTTACAAAAATACATGAGCTGGAGAGATGTCCCAGTGGTTAAGATCACTGGCTGTTCTTCCAGGGGATCTGAGTTTGGTTCCAGCACCCATATGTCAGCTCACAACCAACTGTGACTCTAGTTCTAAGGGATCCAATGCTCTCTTCTGATCTCTGCAGGCACCAGGCATACACATGTGCACTTATATGCATGCAGGCAAAACATTCATATACATAATAAAAAATAATTAAAAATTAGGAGCTAGAAAGAAGGCTGGCTCAGCAGCTAAGAGCACTAGCTGCTTGTTGAGATGACCTGGGTTCGATTCCCAGCTTAAGTACTCACATGGAGCTCGCTCCAGTTCCAAGGGGATCTGATGCCTTCATTTGTCCTATGAGAGCACTGTATCCAGACATACATGCAGGCAAACCACCCATGTACAAAAACTAAAAATAAATCAGGACACAAAGTAGCCGGTTTGTTTTATTTGGTCCTCCCACCTCTCCTCCCCCAGCACCCCCTTCACTCTCATGTCCTCTACTACTCTTCCCAACCCCCTTACTTAAAGCCTCCTGCTCTCCTCCCACAGTTCCCTTTTTAGTTTCATGACCTGTACCTGTACTTACTTTCACAAAAATGAACACACACAATTATTAGAGTCAGGATTCAAGTGTATAATTAACTCCGGAGCCTAACCTCAAAATAACTTGCAAATTCTATGCCTATTGCTCACCCCTGCTCCCCAATGTAAGCAATATGCCACATATGGCCATCACATCAGCAAACACTTGTCCAGTTCACTGTTATCCATGCTGCTACTTGGGAACCTCATTTTGTAGCAGCCTAGAACTACCAAAACAAAGAGATGGCATCTGCCAGAGGAAATTCCAGGTAATCACTACAATAGGGACAATCTGAATGGAAGGTCCACACAAACCTCAGACCCAAACTCCCAAACAGTTAGTAGTTTAAAAGTTTGGTATTCACAGGGCTGGGTGTGAAGGTGCACCGCTTTAGTCCTGGCACTCAGGAGACAAAGGCAGATCCCTGTGAGTTCAAGGCTACCTTGGTCTACAGAGTGAGTTCTAGGACAACCAAGGTCACAGACAGAAACAATCTCAAAAAAAAAAAAAGAGCAGAAAGAAAAGAAAAAAAGAGAAAAATACAGAAATCAGGAATTGGGCTAGGAGGCTGGTGTGGCTCAGTGGGTGAAGCACTTGCCATATACAGACTGACAACCTCAGTTTGAACCTTGGAACTCCCATAAATGTGGAGGGAAAGAATTAGCTCATGCAACTCTTCTCTGATCTCCACTAGTGTTCCAATGTTCCCCCCCCAGAACACACAAACACACAAACACACAAACACACACACACACACACACACACACTTTAAAAAGAAATCAAAATGAAGTGCAATGGAGGTCTCAATTAGCCTGAAAAAAAAAAAAAAGAAAAAAAAGAGGCCAGGTATATGATATGCCAGGACCACCAGGGGGAAGTCACTTTTCTCCAGGGCCACCAACCAGATTTACAGACTGAGACAAAGGTGTGGCAGAGGCCCGCCACAGTCCAGGTGAAAGGCTTTGAAGCAGCACTTAGCATACAAGGATGGCACATATTTACTAGATGAAGCCTGGATTGTTCAAGGTGATGACTAGATGATTCTTCACAGAGTTCCAAGGGTTTCCCCATGCAGGGCACAGTGGTGCACACCACAATCCTGGTGCAGGACAGCAGAAACTGGAGAAGCAGGAGTTCAAGGCCAGCTCTGGCTTTATAGCAAGTTCAAAGCCATAGAGGCTACATGAGACTATGTCTCAGGAAACAAAAACAAGGAAAAAAAAGTATTTCAAAGCTGTCAACAAGGCTCAGAGAGTAAGGGTGCCTGCCAGAGCTTGACGACCCGAGTTTGACCCCTGGGACCTGCATGGCAGAAGGAGAGAAGTTACTCCATAGGTTATTTTCTGACCTCCACACACATGCCATGGCTTGCATGGCATATGTACACAAAAGAAAAAAAATTAAGTAGCAAAGAAAAATTCAAGGATTTTAAGCCCAAACTTGTGTACTCCCCCCCTTTTCCCTTTTTGTCTCACACAGGTCTTGCTATGTACACCTAGCTGGCCTGGTACTCATTTATATAGCTCAGGCTAGTCTCAAACTCATAACAATCCTCCTGCCTCAACCACCTACATCTGCATCCTTATGTAGGTGTTAATATGTTTTCCATACTAATATTAAATTTGCCTCCTGGAGGGACTAGAAAAGTGGTTCAGAGATAGAATACTTGCCTAGCAGTCACAGGCCTGGGTTCAACCCCCATAATGAAGCAATGCAAAAAAAAAAAAAAACAACCAACAAAACAAAACCTTTTTTACCTTGGAAACAAGTTTCACATCTGCATTGACTACTTAGGGAAGAAAGGAAACTAGGAATGTTATGGGCACTGAATAAAAGCAACTGAAACAGCTGGTGTGGTGGCCCAGGTCTAAATCCCTGTAGTGAGTAACTGAGGAAGTGAAAGCAGGGTCAAAGTTCAAGGCCATCCTCAGCCACTTAGAGGATAGCTGGGAAAATGAGATGATAATATGCAGGAGTTCCTTTTAATAAGCACTATAACGGACACATCACATAGGATGAATTCTAGTCCCAAATATTGAAACGTCTGTAGCACTAGCTGGCACTTTTTAGGAAATATACATAGCTAAATATATCTAAAGGAGGTCATAAGGAAGTAGCCTGATGAATTTAGGTTTCTATCAAGTCAGAAATATGAAAAAGCAGTTTTGGAATAAAAGAGACTTCATAGAAATACCCAGATATAATGGGAAATTCTGTATCCAGATATATTAAAAGACAAATATGGACTGGGTTTTAGCTAATATGAACCTTTAATTGTAAAAGTTATTTTGCTTATGCTATTCTAAAAGACACACAAATCAAGTAATAAACGTGTATATAAATTAATTATACAAATTATGTAAGACACAAAGGAATAGGGTAAAAAATTATTCAAAAATTTAAAATAAGTATGAATGAGAAAATATGTGCTAAAGATTCAGGGTTAGAGCTGACAGTATGCAGTTCAGGGTAATGAAAATCATGGCCTGGATGACATCAAGTCACCCAGGAAATTATGTGAGGCAGACACAACAATGCACACTAAACAGGTAACACTACAGATCAGACACAGGAGTCAGACACTGTCAACCCTGGAAAAGAACAATGCCGAATACGAAGTTCAGGAGGTCAATGATATTCCAGAAGCCAATAGAGTTTCAAGGTAGATATGGCAGTTGATGTTAGATCTTAGGTCTGAGGGTGTGGCTCAGTGGGAGAGCACTCACCAACACGTACTACAAGGCCTTGAACTCTGTCCCTAGCACCAGAATCAGCACAACATCCTAAAGAGACGCCAAGCTGGCTCCAGACTGAAAGGACACTAACAAACAAAACAAAGTCACCACTGACTTGATCAGAGGAGTTTAGGTTGTGACTGAAGACAGAAGCTGAGGTCGGAGGAGGGGACTGGAGAAGTCTGGAGTTCCCCAGAAAGATCAAAATCTGTTCAGACAGTTTCTAGTAACTAATGAAACAATACAGAACAGGCACAACAGGCTGGAAGGACCAGGGGTTGAAAGCAAACTGGTAAACTGGGATCACCTTTAATTTCAGGGAATGTTTATGCAAGAAAAGCACCTGCTACTGCATCGAAACAGCCCTAACAGAATTCTACTTTAGCTCTACACGCTGGTTTTCAAATGGGTTGATACTACAACCTGACACACACTTTTCACTGTAAGAAATGGGCCCATTCCCTTAAAAGTCAGACGGAAAACAGGGTCAGGGAGATGGCTCAGCGGATAAGAGCACTTGTTCTGAGCGCAGGAGGACTTAGAAGTCTATAGGTATCTGTAAGAATAACATATATAATACTCATATATAATACTAATAGTCATGTTTCACTCCAAACATAAACTTACTATATATTCTTTAATGTGGAAGTAATTTCCAAATTTAGACAAAGCATATGGGGTATATGCCAGTAATCCTAGCACTTGGAGGCAGAAGCAGGAGGATCAGGAGTTCCATGTCAGTCTACACAGAGTTTAAGTCCAGCCTGGGCTCCATAACATATGCTCTCAAAAAAAAAAAAACTCAGAAAAAAAATCATTGACAATTGAGACTGACATTAAATACAGATCTGAAACAAGGTTTTACACGCATATTTGAAGATAACCTTAACTCTTGATCCACCTGTCTCTGTGTGCTGATTATAGGTAGGTACTACCACACCCAGTTTATGTAGGTAAGTACCCTATAAACTAAGCTACATCTTCAAGAATCCAAACAGACCTTCAACTGCTAGGACTCATATATACTTTTATGAGAGCACAGAGATTGAGTTGGAGTTTAAAACAGATATTTAAGACCAAAAGTTTTGTTAGCTCTTATCTGTGGCGCGTCTCCTCACCTGCGTGGCCTAGTCCTCGGGGACATCATTTCATTGCCAAGTATGTGGTACCGTCTTGCTTCATGCAGCAACTGGTAACACTCAGGGGAATTCTGGATCAACTGGTCCACCTCAACTGTCTGAACAAAGTAGTTGGGATGCAAGAGAGGGAGTCTGACATGCGTCAGGAGCTCATGCAATAGCGGCCTTCGCAGATCAACAGCTCGGTAGACCCAGCGCATGACGGCCTCAAAAACCATTTCCTCTTTCCCAATAACAAGTTCATCACTACAAATATAATCAATAAGTTCATCTTTATCAAGCTCAAGAAATTCTTCATGCTGGGACACATCCTCAAAAGTCTGTAATGCAAAGGTCTTGCATTTTGTGAAGAGTGTTTTGAGTGAGTGGGTGTCGGCGAAGCGCTGGATTCCTAGGCAATTGCAAGGATCAAGCTGCTCCTCTAAGAACTTAGCACACGCATCACGGAGAACACTAATCTGAAAGAGGCTGGAGGTTTCGAAGAGGTACTGAACATTCTCCGTTGTGATCTTCACCTTTCCAGTATACACATACTGCAAAAAACATTCCATAGCTTCAGCTAAAATGCCGTTGATCTCCACCAGCATTTCTCGGCTCTCCCTGTGGTCGTTACAGAACATGGCTCTAAAGTAGCTGCTACAGGCCGAGAGGACAGCTCGATGGCAAGGAAACTCCTTTCCTTCCACACAGATGATAACATCTGTGAACAAGCGGCTGTCTCGGAACTCATTAAATATCTGGAGTATATTCTCAGCGTGGGATGATCCTGAGGAGAAGTCAAAATACTCGTGACCTGTCAGAGATTTGGGGTCCATTTCAAAAACTTTACGCTTAGTTGCTGGGGAATCACGCACCCCAAGATCCTCTCTGTTTAGTCTGCGTCCCAATATTAGTACCATTGTTACATCAGGTGACTATATAACGGTTGAGAAATGGCTGCTAGGGATCTTCTTTATGTGGCTAAAGAAAAATAAAAATAGGCAATTTCATTATTATGTAAATATAACAAAATTACATGATTAGTATGTTCTACAACATATAGCAGTTTATTTTACTAAACACTAATAAGAAATTTGCACTTGCAAGATTAGAACCTGAGTGTTATCTGCAGTATCCTAGAGTCCTCAGCTCAAAGGGTTCTATGTATCCTCCAGGCGATGTTTCCACCGTCTCCTGCATGGCAGAGGTAAGAAAGCATGCAGAACTGGACTAACCATCTTTTAGCTGTCATTTTATTTCTCTGAAACAAAGTCTCCCCGATGTAGTCTAACATGGTCTAGAACTCCTCCTGCCTCAGCCTCCTGCAAGCTGTGATTATAGGCACACACCACAAGGCATGGCTTAAAGCCAGACCTTAATATAAAGTTATTCTTCTTTATTTGAACAGTTATTATCTTAATATAGCAGTGCTAATACTTATCTACTTTAAAAATATATAAATTGTATAGCTCGGTGGTGGTGGCGAACACCTTTAATCCCAGCACTCAGGAGGCACAAGTCATTTTCTGACATCTATATAGATTCTGTGGCACACTTGTGCCCTCCAGCTTAATGAATGAATGAATGTGAAAATAAAGAGCAGCACCTA
This sequence comes from Bramus lutescens, assembly GCA_001685075.1. Taxonomy (NCBI): domain Eukaryota; kingdom Metazoa; phylum Chordata; class Mammalia; order Rodentia; family Cricetidae; genus Bramus; species Bramus lutescens. Next base: position 63,188 of record LOEQ01002820.1, on the reverse strand, counting down.
AGTAACCGGCACTTTTAACATTTTAAAACAGCACTACCTACTAATAATGGAAATCTGGAGGAAAGTATATTAGTTAGGTTTGCTACTGCTCTGACAAACACCACAACCAAAAGCAAACTGAGGAGGAAAGGGTTAATTTCATCTTGAGGCAGGAACTGAAGCAGGACAGAGTGCTGCTTATTGGACTGTACCCTATGTCTTGCTCAGCTGCTCTCTTACACTACTCAGGACCACCCGTCCAGAGGTGCTATGCCACCATATGGCCTGGGCCCACCCATATCAACCATCAAAAATTATCCCATAGAAAAAAATTGTCCTATAGACTTGCTTACAAGCAATCCTATGGAAACATTTTCTCAAGAAGTTCTTCTTCCCAAATAACTCTAGCTGTGTCAAGCTGACAAAGAAAAAAAAAATCAAACTAAGTGGCACAAAAACAGAAGCAATCAACAAACACCTCCTATTTTCTAACCTTAGGTGCATTTATAATGTAATCTGCCTCTTTTACACACTACCTGGTTAATACATCCAGTCTTTGGAAGCATAATGTTGATGTATGACAATATATGGCAGCATAGACAAGATGCCAAATTATAGTTCTCCTCTAATTTATATTAAAGTTTTAGCACTTAAGATTGCAAAATAATCAAAGAACATAATATTCTTTGATTTCCAAGAATGCAGAGGGTGGGGAGGGATTAGGAATAGCCAAGCATGATGATGTATGCCTGTAAACAGCACTTGTGTGGTAGAAGCAGAAGGATCACAAGTTCAAAGTCATCCTGAGCTAGAAAGCACTCCAGGCCAGCCTGGGAAACATGAGACCCTGTGTCAAAACCAGCACACAAACAGACAGAAATAGTTATGACATGGAAAAGAATTCTTTGTAACAGCTCACCTAGTTCTTCTTCTTCTTCATCATCATCATCATCATCATCATCATCATCATCATCATCATCATCATCATCATCACTACTGTATTTCAGGCTCAAAAAAATTCACATAAACCACTGGTACTTTGACCAGAAATATAATTACTGGCGCTGCTGACAATAAAAACCCTTTTAAGCTGGGCATGGTAATGTATGCCTACAATCTCAGCACTCATGAGGTAGAGGTAGGAAGATGGCTGCAGGTCTGTCAGCCTGACTTACACAAAGATATATTGTCTAAAAACTCAAAATGAATCAACCAAACCAACCAGCCAGCCAACAAGAACAAAATTACCCACTCTCTAAGCCACAAGAACAAAATTGCCCTCTCTCTTAAAAGCCAGCAGTTTTCAACATGTGGGTTGAGACTCCTATCAGATATTTACATTAAAATTCATAACAGGTATAAAATTACAGTTATGAAGTAGCAATGAAATAATTTTATGGTTGCATTACCACAACATGAAGACTGGTATTAAAGGGTTGCAGCACTGGAAAGGTTGAGAGCCACTGCTCTAAATAAAAACAACCCCTCATCTACCTGAGCCCGCTGGCTCCACACACATTTACATTTCCCTGATACCTATAGGAAAACAGCGAACAGCTTTGGGTAGCTAGTGCAATGTATCAAATATTAGGTAAAATCGGGGGCACAGAGTTTGATTAAAACTTGCTATCTCTGGACCTTTTAAGAAAACTCTTATTAACCAGCCTTCAACAACAGAACCAAATACAAACTCTTACTAGTTATCACAGGGTAAGTGATTTGCAGTCATCTTAAAACTGATATGCTTTCAAGGTTTAACTTTGGGTCTTCCATATATAATTAATCAGCCTTATGCTTTTCCAATTATTACAAATAAAGTATTTACTTACTTATTGCTTGTTTTCCAAGACAGGGTTTCTGTGTGCACAGCCCTAGCTGTCCTGGAACTTGCTTTGTAGAACAGGCCTACCTCTGCCTTCTGAGTGCTAGGATTAAAGCAGTGTGCCATCACCACTGGTTTACTTGTTTTTTACAAAGAAATCAGCAATAGTTAAAAACGTAAGAGCAGTTCCTGAGTGTTAAGATTACAAGTATGCCTCAGTACACTCAGCCCAATTCTGTCTTAAGATAGAACTGGTCTGGCCTGGTAGTGGTGGCGCACACCTTTAATGCCAGCACTTAGGGGGCAGAGGCAGGCGGACTGCTGTGAGTGTTCTGTGATTTTTAGGCCAGTCTGGTCTACAAAGTAAATTCTATGACAGCAAGGGACAGAAAGAGAAACCCTGTCTCAGAGAAAAAAAAAATCAAAACACCAAAAAGCCTGCCCATTAAAAACTTGTCATTGTTATTCACTATTACGCTGACTGGCACCGAATGATTTCAGGTTAAAGAAGTGAAATAGTTTAAACTCTAATAACAATGAATAGTAAATAGCTAATAAACATAAATATACCTTCTTAGCATTTGTTTGACCAAAGCTCCAGGCAAAATATTTGTGTTGTTTAAATTTCCACACCTAAAATAGAGAAAAGTGACATGTCAATCAGATATTATCAGTTCAAGTATATTAGTAATATGCTGAAAACAGTTCCTGGTAAGCTGCAGTTCCTAACTAGAAGTTCATTTTATATAGTAGTAGTAACTTTAAAGCAAATTAATAACTTTACATCCAATAATATTCAAATTTTACTATTCTTTGTAACAGTAAGCTAAATTTGACAGTAAGATGAAGAAGTGTATAACCCATGATAATTTCACTTTGAATATTTGAAGAAGGCTGAGAAAACCTGACATTTCATTCAAATTTGCTAAGAATTAAGTTACTCTGAGAGTTGAAGTATCAACTTGATCAAAGTAGAGTTTCTTCACTATTGTACTACATAGAACTATGGAATCAATTTGAGAAGAATCTGAAGAGCTTAACAAGAAAAAGAAAACCTACCCACTTTTAAATTGTTGCTTTATACACACACACACACACACACACACACACACACACACACACTGTGTTTTCAAGATAGGGTTTCTCTGTGTTAACAGCCCTAACTGTTCTGGAACTAGCTCTTGTAGACCAGGCTGGCCGCTAACTCTGAGAGATCTGCCTGCCTTTGCCTCCCAAGCGCTGGGATTAAAGGCATGCGCCACCATCCGGCTTATATTTATTTTTATATAGAATCTCTAAGCTTATCAAATAATTTAATATATTTCTATTTGTTCTGTTTTATTGAACCTTACATAGTTAATGTCTATTCAACAACTAATTCAGCACACTCTACCCCCACCCCCGGGCATGTGTGTGTACAGGAGACAGAGAAGAATGCTTAAGAGAAACTACTAGTATTTAGAGCTGTGCACAGAATAGCAACTGTGTATTTAAATACTAGTGGTTGAGTCTGGTTTCTGATCCAGTCATTCATAACAAGAACTTGTACATTATTAAGTTTAGGCAGATTTGATATCAAAATCAAATATAAATAACCAACTTAAAAATACAACCAGCTGGTGGCAGTGGCACACACCTTTAATCCCAGCACTTGGGAGGCAGAGGCAGGTGGATATCTGTGAGTTTGAGACCAGCCTGGTCTATAAGAGCTAGTTCCAAGATGGCTAGGACTGTTACAGAGAAACCTTGTCTCAAAAAACCGAAATAAATAAGTATTAAATAAACAAACAATCACATCTTTATACCCAGACTAACCTATGATTAGGACAAGAATACTGTCTTGTGTGTTCACCTTTCATTATGTACATACTTTCATGTATGTACACTTGATAAAAGAACACTGTATCTTGGCCAAGCTAGCAGAAGGTCACTACCTAAGTCACTATTTTTTTTTCCAGAAGTTAGTAAGGCCCAAAGTCAATGAAAGAGGCCTATTTGTGTCTGACCTGAGGGCAGCAAACCCTGATTAAAATTCAACTTGGCTAACACCAGAATCAAACAAGGACTCCAACCAACACTAATAGGGATCCACATTCTCAGCATTTCTCTAGAACTCAAGCACAAGTTGGAACAGGGCTTCTCATGATTCATCTGGTGCAGAATTATACCATGTGAAGGAGGAAACAACCCATTCCAGCATTTCTGCAGGACTTTTAGGTACTACTTAAGCCTTTTTTTTTTTAATTGGTATTTTTGTTGTTGTGTGAGACAGGGTATGTATGTAGCCTGGCTGGCCTGGAACTCACTAACTCACTATGTAGACCAGGCTGGCCTAAAATTTACAAAGATCTGCCTACCTATTTGAGACTAAAGGTGTCACAACGCCAGTTTGGCAATCCTAACCGGTAAAGGGCAAGGCACGGAGGAGTCTGGAGAAGCTCTACAAGGTGTGATTTACAGAGCGGCAACACAACAAGCTTTGTTGTCCCTTAGAAGAATCCTCTACAAAGAGGTTACAGACAGACAGTATGGTCCAACTAAGGCCTTCCAAAGACCACAGAACAAGAAACCTATGGTATTCTATAGTACAGTCCCTACAATTTGCCAATCACCCATACCATCAAGTTCCACATTACATTTTCTTAAACTAAACTATGGATAAAGCATAAACAAGAAAGGGAAGAGAGTTATCTTTAAAGATCTAGTGGTAATGCAAAAGGATGTTAGCAAATGCTTCCAACAGACTAAATCCTTTACAAAGTACTATGCTAAACGAAGCAGGCCTTTTCATATCTATATCAATTTCACAAGCGTGTATAAAACTTACGTAAACATATAAATTTTACAAATATATATAAATTTCAGGTGTTGTCACTGTCTAAAAAGCTTTGCCTAACTTGTGCTCCTCACGAGGCCTGACATAGGAACGATGCCAATTTGTCTATTATGCCTCCAGTACTTACTGTATTTGTATTTAAAAATCAAAGGCCTCGCAAAGCCAGAGTTAAGATTTGTGATCCCAGCACTCTAGAAGCTGAGGTAGGAGGACCACTGTGAATCAGAGACTATTATGAATTACATAGTTACAAAACAAGATCCTTTTGCGAGTGAGAGGGAAAAACAGAATTTTGACAGTTATTTTTCTTGCTTCCAAAATCAGTTTTGGCGTATTACAACTAAACCAGCTATGGTATTACCTAGGATCTTAAATGACCTTTTAATATACAAGAACACTCAGAAGTCAATGGCTTTTATTTAACTTAGTAAAGTACAAATTATTCAGAAATAATTTAAAAAACTCCAACAAAATATAATCACTTTGTTTTGAGACAGGGTCTCCTTGTGTATTCCAGGTTTGTCACAAACTCTAAGACTCTCCTGTGGGGGTTACAGGCATGTAACTCTTAGAATGTTTTAGATCATCTAAGATGATCAGTCAACTAGCGAGGACTCAGAGGCTAGCATGTTAGAAGGTCCTGAGTTTAATCCTCAGTCTCAGAGGGGAGTGGGGAGGGTGTGCTGGAGAAGTTACAACTTCTGACGATAATAAGCTATTCTGTTATTACCCCGAGACTCCCAATGTGTATGTTGTCCAAGCTGGTCTTAAACTCCTAGGTCTACTGAGCAGTCTTCTTGCCTCAAGTCTCCCAAATAACTGGAACTATCCGTAGGGGACTCATTTTGTTGAGTTTTTAGGGTTTTACAACACGAAGAACAGAGATATTAAAACATCCAACTGTCTAGTGTCAATGCTGCAGCCACCAACAGAAATGAAATCATGTTTTCTGTATGAATGCTTGTGAGGACATTTTATTGACATTTTTCTTTAGAGTCCATACCGATGTATTTGATGAAAGAGTTGTCTTAAAATTTCAAGATAAGAGTAGAAGTACATACAAGAATAAATGCTGCAATATATTTGCTAAGTATTTATTTTTGAAAGGGTTGACCTTTGGATCTTAATGAAATGGCAGGAAAACAAGGAAGTTAAAAAGCACACTGAAAAAGCATTAAGGTTTTAGCAACTTGGACCAAAGCCAGTAAGACAGAACTGATAACTCTTAGAATATTATTTTCTGCTTCCTGTTTAGAGACTAAGTCACAGGCTTTGTTTGAAGAAACATAACTTACCAAATGGCAGTTTTTATTAAGGTATAGTGGATAGCATTTGTATGTATTAAGGTCTATTAAATATCCTTAGTACACTAGTGATTATGTGTTCTGGCCAGACAGCTGCTTATTCTGATATAGTCACCACTACTTGAGCTTTTAATATTAAGCGGGGCTTGGGCTAAGGTTCAGCAGTTAAGAGCACTTGCCACTCTTGCAGATAATCCAGGTTTGGTTCTTGGTTCTCTGCACCCACAAGGCAGATGACAGCCTGAGCCATCTCTGTAACTCCACTGCTAGATCTGACACCCTCTTCTGGCCTTCTTTGGCACTGAACACAGGTGGTGGATACAAGAAGGTAAAACACTCATACAAAAAATAAATACATCATTAAAAAAATCTATTAATGTATAACCAGCCCGGCGGTGGTGGCGCATGCCTTTAATCCCAGTACTCAGGAGGCAGAGACAGGTGAATTTCTGTGAGTTCGAGGTCAGCCTGGTCTGCAGAACGAGTTCCAGGGCAGGCTCCAAAGCTACAGAGAAATCCTGTCTCGAAAAAAAAATTTTCTAAAAAAAAAAAATACAAAGAAATTGTAAAGTTTGGGGATATCAAGATGGTTCAGAGGTTAAGAGCACTGGCAGCTCTTCCAGAGGTTCTGAGTTCAATTCCCAGCAAACACATGGTGGCACACAACCATCTATAACAAGTTCTGGTGGCCTCTTTTGGCCTGCAGGCATACATGCAGGCAGAACATTGTACACATAATAAATAAATCAATCATTTAAAAAATTATGAGAGAGAATGTACCTGACTGAATTAGACCCTCTAATTAGACCTAAATGTGGGTGACAGTTATGTGGCTTGATCTGTTTGGGGGGTGGGGAGGGGAGGCTGGTAATGGCACCAGGACCTACCCCAGGTGCATGAACTGGCTTTTTGGAGCCCATTCCCTATGGTGACCTACCTTGCTCAGCCTTGATATGAGGGGGAGGTGCTTGGTCCAGCCTCAAGTTAGTATGTCAGACCTTGTTGGCTCCCCAAGGAAAGCCTTACCTGCTCTGAGGAATGGATGGGAGATGGGAAAAGGGGAGGTGAGAGGGGGGTGGGAAAAGGGGAGGGAGAAGTGGGATTGGTATGTAAAATGAAAAGATTTTTTTAATGAGAAAAAAAAGTATGTATAACCAGAAAGACCTGCTTCACTGAAGCGCCTTTCCTTTCAGCTATAAAAATGAAAATACCTAAGAGCCCCATAAGCTTAAAGGCTTGGGAAAACCAGCTTTAATATCTTCTGGCTAAAAATGACTGGCCTTTCAGGGATCTTAATTTACCTTTTTAAAATACGCCTTCAACTCACTTCTCAGAAACTCTGAACTACCAGGAAGATTAATACACAAAAGTATATGTGCTGGCAAACAAAAAAAAAGAGCCCCAAACAGGAAAAACTGAGAAAGCGCACTAAAAAAAAAACAAACCCAATCTTTAACTTGTAGGCGAATAACTTCACGCTATTTTTTAAAATTAATAGCCATCTTTTTAATCATAAGTGGCAAGGGGTAGATTTTAAATCCTAATAAAGAAAAATACGAAAAACCAAACCCTTATCAATCAACCAGCTGGTGGACTTGCCGGGTGTCGGCTGCACACTAGCACGCCGTTTAGAACAAAAGTAATCATTAAAATCCGCTAGAGTTGACACGGAGGCTTCCCCATAGGCGGCCTTGTGGTTCCTCCTTTTCTACCTAAGCCTGCGCAGATCAGGCAAGACCAAATTGGCAGCTTCGCACGTCGCCGCGCTGTCCGGTCACTTTGTGTCCGAAGCCCAACCGCTCGGGGTTCGCCCTGGCCTCCCCCCGGGGCACGCCCCCCACTGCTGCCCCCCC
>LOEQ01002820.1:17482-37510 GCA_001685075.1 Bramus lutescens | reverse complement strand
GATTTAATTAATACAGTTTCTGTGTGATTATTTTGGGGCTAAGCAGTCAGGAACCAACAAAAGGCTCTCCCCCCAATAGTAAGGAAGCACAAAATGTTTGGAAAACTCAAAGTGTTAGGGAAAACATACTGAGAAAAGAGAAAAAATGAAAAGAAAAATAAAAAAGAAAAAATACAAGTTGTATTTTTCTGAATCAGGGAGCATGGAGGAATGCTGCCTGCTGACTTGCCCTCCATGGTTTGCTCAGTTTGCTTTTATCATACATTCTAAGACCATCCGCCCAATGGTGGTACTGCCCACAGTGATCTGCCCCACATCAATCATTAATCAAGAACATGCCCCACAGACATGCCTGCAGGTCAGTCGGATGGAGACAACTCTTCAAATGACATTCCTTTTTCCCAGATTACTCTAGCTAGTGCCACCTTGACAAAAAGCTAACCAGCACTACTTGTCAACTTGACCTTGCAAATACATCACAACTGAACCATAATTTTTCCTTTTTTGTTTGTTCCTAAAATCTCACGTTAATATTAATATTACAGTATAAAACACAGCTCAACCTTTGAAAGTTCCATAGTCTTTAAATATTTAGACACTTGAAAGTCCAAGATCTTTTTAAAGCTCCAAAGCCTCTTAGCTATGAGTATCTATAAAATAAAAGTATGTTAAGTACTTTCTTATTCTAAGAGTGTTTCAGTCAATGTTTTGTTACTGTAAAGAGACCATAACCACAACAATCCATATAAAGGAAAGTATTTAGTTGGGATTTGCTTACAGGTTCAGAGATTTAGTCCATTGTCATGACAAGAAGCATAGAAGCACTCAGGCAGGTATGGTGCTCCAAAGGTACCCAGGAGTTTTATATCCAGATTGGCAGAAGCAGGAGAGAGAAAAACACTAGGTCTATCTTGAGAATTTGAAACCCCAAAATCCACCCTCAGGGACACACTTCCTCCATCAAGGCCACACCCACTCCAACAAGGTCATACCTTCCAACCCCTGTCAAGTGGCACCACTTCCCAGTGACCAAGCACTCAAAAGATATGAGCCTATGGGGACCATTCCTATTCAAATCACAATTCTACTTCCTGGTCTCCGTAGGCTTGTAGCCATATCATAATGCAAAAATGCATCCAGTACTTCAAAAGTTCCCATTATCTATAACAGCCTCAACAGCGTTTAAAAGTTCAAAGTCTCTTCTGAGACATATGGCAATCTCTTATCCATATTCCCCTGTAAATCAAATGAAAAAAATAAGATTACAGATTTCCAACAATCAATGGCACAGAATATACATTACCATTCCAAAAGAGAGGAAAGAGAGCAAAGTGAGGAAATCCTGGACTGAAACAATACCCCAAACCAACAGGGTAAATTTCAAACTCTGCATCTCCATGTCTGATGTCAAAGAACTCTTCAGATCTCCTCCAACTCCTTTCATCTTTGTTGACTGCAACACACTTGTTTCTCTTGGGCTGGTTCTACTCCCTGTTAGCCACTTTCGTCATCAGGTATCCCATGGCTCTGGTATGTCTAACATTAACATCTTGGGTCTCCAAAGCAATCCAGGATTCACCTTCATAGTTTCATGCAAAAACTTCTGTAGGCATCCATACAGGGACATATCTGACACCCACCTGGGCTTTAGCAGTTTTCCTTAGTTATGGAGGAAGATTCCATAACCCATTTCTTTTATCCTTGACTCTAAAGCCAGAACCACGTGGCTGAAGCTGCCAAGTTTATCTTTTTGCTGTGGCTGAAACATGACCCATTATTCAAATATTTTTTTATCAGATTTTTGTTTCCAGTAATTTCTTTCACTGCCTTAGCTTGGCTGTTCTGGAACTTGCTTTGTAAACCAGGCTGGCCTTGAACTCAGAGGTCTGCTTGCCTCTGTCTACCAAGTGCTGTGATTAAAGTCTTGTACCTCTACACCTAGCCCTAAACTCCTCTTTAATTCATTTTCACAAGTTGGAAGCTTAACTGGGTGAGCTCTTATCCTGAGGTCCCATTCCTTTATTCCATTTAGCATTAGGCTTTTATTTAAACTTTTTATCTCCTTTGAACACTAGATTTAGCTCCATTACAATTCCTGGTACTGCTTTCTCCTCAAACAGTACATTTTGTATTTTTCCTTACTCAGCTTACTCTTTTTCACTATAGATCTGCATGAGAGTGACCACTAACAACCATAAAATAGTCAATACTAGGCCATCTTGAAATCTCTGGCAATGCCATTAATCCAAAATTCTTTGATTTAACCTCAGGCAGACTTTTTTGGACAAGATAGCAAACAACCACATTCTTCACCAAAATATTGCAAGAATGATTTCTATGCTACTTATAATATTGTGTTCCTCTGAAACCTCTTGAACAAGGGCCATCATAATCTACATTGCTCTCATCAGCACTGTTTTTCTTGCTTCTATTAGTATGGCCCATTAAATCTCAGTTAAATCATTTAACTGCTTTCCTAATCCAAAATCCCAAAGTCCATATTCCACCAAGAAACATGGTGAGGCCTATTGTAGCAATACCCCACTCCTGGTATCAACTTCTTTCTTAGTAAATGGGAAGAGATACCATGAGCAGAGCAACTCTTATAAAGCAAAACTTTTAAATGGGGCTTGTGTACAGGATCAGAGGTTTAGTCTATTGCCATCATAGCAGGAAGCATGGCAGCACACAGGCAGACACGGTGTGTTGGAAAGGTAGCTGAGAGTTCTCCATCTGGATCAGCAGTAAACAGAAAGAGAGAAAGACATTAGGCCTGGCTTGAGCCTTTGAAACCCAAAAGCCCAACCCCTGCCCCAGTGGCACACTTCCTCCAACAAGGCCACATCTATTCCAACATGGCCATACCTTCTAATCCCTGTCAAGTGGTGCCATTCCCTAAAAGGAAAATTGAGATTTCATTAATTAGTAGGAATAGACTCAGCAGAAATCATAGTACGTTTTAATAATGATGAAATCAACAAATTATGGGAAGAAAGTGAATGCTGGCAAATGGTTTGTAGTAATTTTTTTGGAGAGATTAATAACAACTGTCCCCAAAGTGAGAGAATTCAATTTACAATGAGAACTTATTGGATCCTTCCTCACACTGTATGGGACATACAAGTAATTGTAGCCCCTACATCCTATACTGATGCAAATAAATCAGGAATGGCAGGTTACAGATCAGAAAATTAAATAAAGTGGAACAAAGCCCTTATTATGTCCAAAAGTCAGAATTATATGCTATTTTCATGGTACTAAGGAATTTTACAAAACCTCTGATTTGCAATATGCAGAAAGAGTTGCCTTTCATGTTGAAACCACTGAATTTATACCAGATGATACAGAATTAACTTTATTATTTATTCATTTACGCGATACAATCAGGAATAGGAATCATCCTATATACATAACACATATCCAACCCATACAGGTCTGCTGGGTCCTCTAGCACAAGGCAATGCAGAAATCAATCTATTATTGATTGGAAATGTGCTGAAGGCCTCAGAATTTCATAGAAAACATCATATCAATAGCAAAGGTTTATAAAAAAAAGACTTTCATCACATGGCAACAAGCTAAGGAAATTTTAAGGAAAAGGTACTCAAAGGGATGAAATCTGGCAAATTGAAGTGTTCCATTTTGTAGAATTTGGAAAACTAAAATATGTACACCACACTATTGATAACTATTCAGGTTTTCAATGGGCAACTGATTTAGTAATCACACATTTGCTAGAAGCTATGGCCATCATGGGTATACCTTCACAAATAAAGACAGATAATGCTCCAGCATGTCTCTAAAAAAATGGAATTGTTCCTTGCTTATTACAATATAAAACATATTACAGGTATACCACACAATCCTACAAGCCAGACAGTTATAGAAAGATAAATTGAACTCTAAAGAATATGTTAAATAAACAGAAAGAGATGGTAAATATCTCCAGCAACAGATTGAATAATGCTTTATTAACTTTGAATTTTCTAAGTGCTAATCAGAAAGGAACAACAGTTGTGGAAAGACATTGGAAAGGAGAAGCAACTACAGAATTGAATCAGCCAATATGCTTTAAAGATGTACTGACCTCAGAATGGAAGCCAGGACATGTGTTACATTGGGAAAAAGGTTTTACTTTTGTTTCCACAGGAGAAGAAAAGCTATGGATACCATCAAAATCGATAAATATTTGATTGAACAAGAGGTACTTCTTAATTAGAAGAGATGATAGTTCATCAAACAGCATGGCCGTTTAATCTAAACTAACCTATAAAACTAACACATGCTTTTTATTTGATCTGATATAACTTGCCAAACGAGACTCTCCCCAAAATTAGGGCTGGGGAAAAGTTTTGTTTCTGTTTTTTTTTTTGGAGAATAAAGGCATCTAATTAAAGAATCTAAAGACCACTGGACAAATGAAACATCTGAAGAAAAAGGACAAATCATCCAGAAAAATGTTTCAAGAAAAGAAGTAAATTGGCCTACTGTTATAACACATTTTCAATATAATAAAGCTTCATAAATCTTCCAAAAATGTTTGTTTTTTTCTGTTCTCTACAGACATATAATGTAAATACTTTTTTGTAGTTCCAGTCTAATTAAAAATCAATGCTGGCTTTGGAGTTGGAGTGTGGCTTTCTCTTTCTCTAAACCCAAGCATGGTTATTAAAATGAAATCCAAAATCTCTGTCTCATGTCAGAAGAGCCACCTGATATGGGACAGAAGAAAAATAAATATTTAAGGACTATTTTATTGCCACAAATCTCATTTCCTTTGGTTTTATATTGACTCTTTAACAGCTTTTTTCAAGGTATAAGTGTTATAAGATCAATATGTACGTATTTTAAACTTTTTGTGTTAATATTAATTGTCATATAGAGTCCTAACTAATTGTAAAAAAGGTTTTATCTACCTTCCTATACATGACTTCAGGTTTGAGTCTCCATCAGTTTTCTGCAGTAAACCATGAGCATTCATATCAATGATTGTTTTAAGTCTCCAAAAGAAGCATGGGGCCCTGTAACCTTTCCTCCAGGATTGTGATAACATCACTAAGCTTGAAAAAAAACCATCTAAAGATTTGTTTTGGGTGCTACAAAGTGCTCAGAACAATTTTAAGATGGCTAGCTGAGATGATCCAGCCTAACAGACTCTTCTAGTCAAGACTTGAATCATGCGCTGCACTTTCCCATTATGCAGAGCCTGGACAACAATTGCTAAAGCTACCTTTCTCAGGACTTGACAATGAACCAAAATTTTTCTTTTCAGGATCTCCTAAAGATGTCATAGTCTCCAGACAGCTGGATGTAAATTTAAGCACACCATGCCCACATTCCCAAGAGTTGGGGGTGGGTGGTTTTTGGTCGTTCAGTGGGTTATGGATATTTGTCATTGTTTTAGGGGGATGGTTACCTGTTGTTATTGGTTATGGTCAAGAGGAAAGTTGAACAAAGGAGATTAGATTCAGAGTTCTTGTTTTGAAAAGATAAAAGGGGGATACAGTTATGATAGGATAAAGGTGTAGATTATTGAATCTACTCTGGCAAAAAAAACAAGGGAGGATATAGATACAATAAGATAAAAGGTAGATTATTGAACCTATTTTTAAAGAGTAACTACTAGCTTTAAGTGTTTTACATTGGATTGAACTTTTGTATATTGCATACAAATTTTGCATATTGATACAAATTTGGGATTAATTTTTTAGAACATACTGTACATACATTTCTACTCTTCTTCAAGGTATTGTACCTATACTACTCATTTAACAATGCAATGCAAATTTCTAGTTCTTGAAAATTATTGTTACCAACTGTTTATAATAATAATGAAATGCAGGTTAGTAGTTAATAGTTGGTAGTTAATCACTTATTATCATTGAACTTGTAGTCATATTAGGTATGTTTTCAAGGTCAAAAATAGGCAGGTCATCTTCAAACACTTCAAAGATCTGCAGAATATGGCATTTAAGATGTTTTAATAATATAGGCTTTTTTATGACAATGAGACATTTCTGATCCTGGCAGACCAGTCTACCACAGAGAAGATGATAGGCATTGAAGAAACTCTATATGGAATTTACTTTCCTTATGTAAAAGTAAGCAACAGGGCAAGAAAATGCCCTTGCCTCAACTGCTGACAGTATGCTGTCCTAATTGGACAAGCAGGAAACAAAGGAGAGTGACTGACAAACATTGTCACCACAAGGTAAGACAGCCCTTCAGAATGTCCTGCTTCACAGAAATGTATGTCGAATATGCTAGGTCTGTAGGCTGAAGATGGGTGCCTCACAGTTGCAGAAAAAACTTTGTATGACTGTCCAGGTAGCCAGCTGTTTCTTTCATTTCTCAAAATTTCAGAAGTCGCTTGACCACATTTCCTGCTTACTCAGTTAATATTTCTTCCTTCTAGGGTCTTTGGGGGCGTTGAAGACTATGTAGTTATAATTACAGTTTTCCTGTTGACCAGATGCAGAAAGCAAGTTATAATATAAAGTAAATTAGGTACAAGACTTAGAACTCACCAAGATAGGATAGATATGGGAGTATTTTCTCTGAATTTGTCAAGTGCAAATAGACTAGACATTGTTGATGTATTTATTACCTGTATATATTATGTATAGTTATTATATCTTTGTATATAGTTTTTCTTATACTAGTTATAGCATTCTTTTTTATTTTAGACAAAAAGGGGAAATATAATGGTATATTATTTGTGTTTTAATAAATAAAGCTTGCCTGAAGATCAGTGCAAAGCAGCCACACTAGTCAACTAAATGGGCCAGGCAGTGGTGGCACACATCTTTAATCCCAGCAGCCACACTAGTTATCCATAGAGTTTGGCAGTGGTGGTGCACACTTTTAATCGCAGCACTGGAGAGGAATATAAGGCAGGATGAGACAGGAACTCACTCTCTTTTCTGTCTGAAGATTTCATAGAGGTAAGAGCTCCCTAGTGGCTTAGTTGCTTTGCTTTTGTGATCTTCAAGTTGAACTCCAATATCTCTCTCTGGGTTTTTATTAGTTGTATTATATTCAGAGATCCTCTGATGCTCTGTAAAGAAAGTTTCATTACATATATGTTATAATGCTGATCTCTTAGTGCCTTACAGACTTTAAAAGGCTTAAAAATCATGTCTGATAATCTTGCTAATTAAAACCTGAATATGATTCTGCTTATTTTGACAAAATAAACATTTCAACTCTTGTATGTATGAGAAATTCTTATACATAATCTGTTTGTAATAACAAGAACTGTTCTCTAAATGTGTGAGTTAAAATTTTGATTTTTGTGGCAACAGGCTTAAATTAGAATTGCTTTAAAAACAAAGATTCTATCTAAATTTTGCTTTGCAAAGTTTCTAAATTTTGCTTTATAGTTTCAGAATGGTTCTGTGTCATGATGCCAATTTTTGCCACCTATATGCATAGATGTCTCTTAAACTATTCTGAGGATTTAGTAGATACTAGATATTTGTAAATTGTCCACAATTTCTTAATTTTCAAAACAGTTTTATTTATGTCGGTTGTGTTTTGTAAAGCATTATAGTTAATGCCTGTCTATTACTTGATTGTTGTGTTTCTGTAAAGCCTTAATATGGAACTTTAAACAGTCTACATACATGCAGCTTCTGACAAAGGAACCTGAACAACATTGAGATGTAGAACCTACCCATAGGATAAGCAGAATATGTGTTTGATTTAAAAACCATTTCTATATCTCAGTTGCTTAAATTGCACCTAAAGAGTTTATTGGCATTAACTCCTTGATATCTGTCACTTGTTCCCAAGTGTGGGATCAAATCAGACCAACCAGGATGAATCCTTCCCTGGCATCATGGGACAATGGGAAACACAACACAGATGGTTAGTCAGCAATGTCTGCAGAGAATATTTTTCAGAGACAAGTGAGGAGGTTATTAGAGTTCTGGGGTGCAGGGAGGTCCCTGGATCTCTTAGACCCCATTCCCAATGAACCACATTGGATAAATCTCCCTTTTCAACTTCCACTATTATTTTTTTATTTTTTTCCACTATTAATTTGACTATTTTAATTAGTTTGTTGAGAATGGGATTGCCAAAGGGCTTGAGGCACTGGCTGTAATGACCAAGTTCACTAACAGAGTAATGAGATATAAGGGTTTTGTAGATTTGATAGCTATAGCCAAGTATCATCTCTTATTTTATAATCGTGAAGGGAAACGAGAGCCCAATATTGTACAGCTACTTTTCATTGATAAAATATTTAATTTTTAAAAATCCTATCTAACTATATTATCAGAAACCTCAATATTTAATCATGAAATATGGACTTTTCTTTGGGGGAGCATTTTATTTTCTTATGTTTTGTTTTCAAGACCGGATTTCTTTGTGTAACAGCCCTGGCTGCCTAGAACTTGCTTTGTAGTCCAGACTGAATTTGAACTCACAGAGATTCATCTGGCTCTGCCTCCCAAGTGCTGGGATTAAAGGCGTGCACCACCAAGTCCTGCTGGAATATGGATTCTTAAGGTAGAAAACACCATGAATATTGTCATTAGAGATTGATGTCTTTTGAATAATCTGGATAAAAAAGAGTTCAGAATAATTCTTTTGGTTTCTCTGATAGAATCAATAGAGTTAAAGTTACCCAGAGGTAGTCAAGTAGGCCTTAGATCCAAAGCCTTTGATTTATTGTTTCTTGACAATAAAAAAAAAGCTTTTATATGACTTCAATGACTCATGGTAATGATCACTTGCAAGTAAAGATGAATGGACTAAAGGGTAAACTGTGTGATTCAGTGGGCCACACTACCGCTTCCAGGGTGAGATTTCTCTGTCTCCCTCCCACCCCCATTATATGTGGTCTTTGGCTTTTCTTTTATATTGTGTTTTGTTTCATGGGGGAGTTTGCAAGAGGAGAGGGCAGATGTGAGGGGACAGGGAGGTAAGTGGGATAGGAATGCGTGATGTGAAATCCACAAAGAGTCAATAAAAAGAATGAAAAAAAAGTTTTTTTATGTGTATGGGTGTTTGCCTGCATGTGTATGAGTGAAAAAATGAGACATGATTGCTCTAAGATATGGTTTTGAGGAGAAGGTTTATTGTAAATATAGGAGAGAACAGCTGGAGGCATCTGAAAAGATCCAGACTGAACATGGCCTGCAACTAAA
Organism: Bramus lutescens; assembly: GCA_001685075.1. NCBI lineage: Eukaryota > Metazoa > Chordata > Mammalia > Rodentia > Cricetidae > Bramus > Bramus lutescens. The sequence continues at coordinate 28,355 of LOEQ01002820.1, read as the reverse complement.
CTGAGTCATGAAAGGAGAGAAAGAGAGAGCAAGAGGAGATGAGGGGGCAAGTGGACAAAGAGGGAACCGGAAGTGGAGCCAGCCAGGAGTCAAGAGATGAAGATACCAAAGGACATGTAGCCGAAATGGCCAGGTTTTCTAGGGAAGAGAAGTGGGGGAAGGGTAATGACACTCAGGGGATAGAGACATTTAGGATAGGGGATGGGGTACGCCAGCCAGAATGACTCTGTAAGTACTAGTGATGCTGAGAAGTGTTGGGAGAGCTTCGTGGGCCAGCATCCACTTTGATATATATGTTTATAGGCACCTCAGTTAGCCATTTGTCCAAGGTTCCTTTGAGAGTCCCAGCTTTTTGTTGATGATAATGGGCAACTTAATCTCTTTTGTAACTACTTCCTGTTGAAATTGGGATGTTGATGTCAAGACCTGGGAAGGCTGGGATGCCTGGCAAAGCCAGGAAGGGAAAGAGGAGTGCAGGGAGGGTATATGGGATGGTGTGTATATAGGGGAACACATCTGTTTTGCTTGCTGCCCAGGTTCTGGGGGACCACTTGGGGTTAGTGTGGTACGGGCTGCTTTGGAGCAGTCTATGATGTGGGAGCTCCCTAATAGTGTGTAAGCAAGAAGAGGGCATTGTATGTCTTAGAGGTGGAGTTACATACACTTGTGAGACTCCATGTAGGTACTGAGAACTGAACCGATGTCCCCTGCAAGAGCAGCTGTAGTGATATCTCATTTTTATTTTAATAAATAAAGCTTGCCTGAATATCAGAGAGTAAAAGAGCCACACTGGTCAGCATTACCAACCAGGCAGTGGTGATACACACCTTTAACCCCAGTAGCCACACTAGTTTCCATAGAAACCGGTGGTAGTGGTGCACACCTTTAATCCCAGCCCTAGAGAGGAACAGAAGATAGGAGGAGACAGTTCTCAGACACATGCTTATTCTGAGATTCCTGGAGGCCAATTGCCATTTCAGACTGAGGTAGAGGTAAGAGCTAATGTCTGACTGTTTTGCTTTTCTGACCTTCAGATTGAACCCTAATGTCTGTCTCTAGGTTTTTATTGAACATGCTACAAGCAGCAAGTTCTCTTAATCATTTAGCTGTTTCTCCAGTGACTACCACATTTTCAATATCAACAATAACACAGTAACCCAATTGGGTGGACTCAGTTGATAGTTGCCCCTCTTTCTTACGTGTAAGAAGTTTGGCTTTAGCTCTTAGAGTTTGGGTTTAAAACAGATGTACCACAAAAATTAATTCTTTTTTTGGAAGATTTAAAGTAAGTACTGGAATTGAAAACAGTCCAAATGACACTGAATAATGAAAGAATTTTTTTTAATGAAACTAGTAAAAACACCGAATCTTTTAAAATAAGAACACTCTGTTCAAATAAGACAGGACCCTGGGTAAGTAAACTGTTTTAACAACACATGACTAATGAAAGGACATAATCTAATCTTCCCTACTAAAGTGCTAAAGAGCTTTTGAGTTTTGCTCAGTTGTTAATGTAGTTAATGCTGAGAATCATTTCATTTTTCTGACAGCCTTGAGAGTATTGGGTTTCAGATGGAGCGGGGAGATTTAAGAAGATGCTGGGATGGATCACTGGAGTAAGAGGCCATATTTTAAGACTTGTTAGTGCCGTATACAGGCAGATGGGGGGTAGGTTGGCAGAAGTGGAGAAGGTCAGAGGAGGGTTCAGGCTCAGGCCCCAGGCACAAACAGCTGGCACTCAGACAGCACTTGGCAGAAGTGAAAGTCTCTTCTTAGGGTCCTCTAAAGATGGAGGAGTTTCACATCAAGAGCCCGCAGCTGGGCGGGAGGCAGGAACAGATGTGTTTGATGTGTGAGAAATCTCATATTTCGGCTAGGGACTCAGTGACAATGCCCCAGGAAGATGCCTGTGCGAGGATTCTGGCATTACGCTCTTACAGGTGTATTCTCAGGAGCTGGGTCAAGTTTGAGGTAAGAAGCATAAATCTAAGCGCTCATCTCCTGAAGTTTTGCAGCACAACATGATAGCATCCGTTCCACAGTACAAGGTTCTTTGGAAACACCCAATAGCATCTCTTCCCTCCAGGCTAAAGGGACTCTTGGATGTGCTGTATATTTTAATTGGCAAAATCACTCAATTTTAGCTTTCATTCCTCCAGTACAGTGGTTCTCAACCTTCCTAATGCTGCAACCCTTTAATACAGTTCCTCTTGTGTTGTGGTGACCTGAACCCTAAAATTATTTCCGTTGCTACTTTATAACTGTAATTTGACTACTGTTATGACTCATAATGTAAGTAGCTGATATGCAACCCCTTGAACAGAGTTGTTTGGCCCCAAAGTGTTCGCGACCCACACGCTGAGAACCTTTGCTCTAGTGTTGCAACTCCTGACAGCTCACTGAGCAGCTTCTCAGTTTTTAAAAGTCCCTTTAAAAAATTTAAAGTTTAAAATTAAAATTTAAAAATGTTCCCCTTTAACCACAATGGTCTATATAGTCCTTTGCTCAATTTTACATTTTCTTTCTTTTTCTATTTTCTTTTGAGAGATGGTCTGTCTTGTAGCTCTGGCTGTCCTGGAACTCACTCACTCTGCAGATCAGGCTACCCTTGAAATCACAGAGATCCACCTGCCTCTGCTTCTCAAGTACTGTGATTAAAGGCAAGGGCCACCACAAACAGCTTTGTCCATATTTAAAAAACAGGATCCCCAGTAGTAGTTGTATAAGGAGACTATTAATGTTTCCAGAAGAAGGAGGCCTTAGGGATGTCTTTGGCTAAGGAAATAGAAAATTTTAGTTAATTCTGGCCATCTCTTAGGGCCATCTAAAGTTTATTCAACCACCAATCTATATAACTTTAGGTCGTAGATTCAATTACAAATTTGTGCAGTACTCACATTTTGCAAGTTTGTCCATTAAAATAAATTTTAAGTTGTGGCTTTCATAGCCTACTTACCAGGTACCTTAACTTCTAGCTATACCTAATCTTTCCTTTTCCATTTTGAAAAAATCTTTCACTTTAAGACAAAAATAATTTTCAATCTGAAATCTTTTCTTATCCAAGAGTCTATTAAAACACATCTTGGGGTTTGGGAGTTGGCTCAGCACTGACTGCTCTATCAGAGGACCCAACACCCATGTGGTGGCTCACAACTATCAGTAACTCCACTTCCATGGAATCAGGTGCCATTTTCTGCCTCTTTGGGTAACTGGCACATTCATGGTGCACAGACATACATGCAGGCAAGACCCTCAGACATATATATATATAAGAATTATCAATCATGAGTCTTTTCTATCAAATACTACAAAACTTGTGTTTAAGGATAGGGAATTAAGATATTTTTGTGCCCTCCACCATTTACAAAGTTTTTATCTTCTCCACCCAGGAAAACCTTTTTTTACTCAAAGGCCCACTCTCCAGAAATTTGATGGGGGGCAGTAACTCCTTTCTTCTTCCTTTCTTATTTCCTATGCACCAATTCTTTTTAGACTAGCCAGCTGCCTAAGTTTGTGAGGTTGGACTCCAGCCAAGGTGGAAAAGACAGTGTTACCACCTGCATTAAAACAAAACCAAATGCACTTCCTGTCTTGGTATGTGTTTGCTCTTCCTGAGTACACCCTCTTGATCAAGAGGAAAGTTCACCCTGTCCAGACATTTCAGTTGAAATGGTGGTCTCTTTCTTTTTCTTCATATTTAAAAATAATCCTTAGCAAAAATATATTTTGTAATTTTATATCACTTTCTTCTGTGAGAGTTTCTGTTTTATTTTTCCTTACAAAATTTAGAAAACAATTTTTTCCGTTTTTCCTTTTCCTTAGAGAGAGAGAGAGAGAGAGAGAGACTCTCTCTCTCTCTTTAAACATGTTCTCTCCGTATAACCCTGACTGTCCCAGAACTTGCTATGTAGACCAGGCTGGTCTCTAACTCACAGAGATCTGCCTGCCTTTGCCTCCAAAGGGCTGGCATGAAAGACGTGTACTACCACACCAGAAAACGTTTCTTTCTTAACAAAATTCCCACATACTCCAAAGAGAACTCAGAAAGCTGTATATGGATCCCAGGCAAATAGGATCTCATTTGGGCCTACAAGGCAACTGGGAGTGGTGTAAAAGTTTGACATGTCGGTCTCGACTCTTTCTCTTCCTTCTTTTCTTTTGTGTTACCTGTTCGTTCACCTTTGTAGTGGACATGGTACTCCTTTCAGTGAGTCATGAGTAATAAATAGCCTTAGTTCATGAGAAGTTGAGTCAGGCAATAACCCCTAGCCATAAAGAATGGCTTAGGCCACCTGACCATTCACCTGCAGAAACAATACACACAGCTATGGAAAACAACCTACCCTATTCCCAGTCTAACCACAAAAAACAGTTGTAACTTCCTGGTAACTGACTGTATATGTGTGTTTGTGCATATACACTCATGCCGTCAGCTTCTCCAGACATGCTCAACCTGTAACCCATAAAAACACTGGAATGCCTTGATGTTCTGATAAAGCAGTTCTGATAAATCTCAGCCTGTTGAGATTGAGTCTGTCTGCTCCTCCACCTCATTTTTCTTTTTTATGTATGCATGCATGTATGTATTATGTATTTTGGTTTTTCAAGATAAGGTTTCTCTGGTGCTTTGGAGCCTGTCCTGGAACTAGCTCTTGTAAACCAGGCTGGCCTCGAACTCACAGAGATCCACCTGCCTCTGCGTCTCTCATTTTTCTTATAGTGCATGTCTACTCAAGTTATTTTATCTTTCTTCAAGGCTGAAAATACCTAGTTAAGTTATTGCTCTAAGTAAAGGGGTTGAATTTATATTGTACTTATGTTAGAAATAAATGAGAATCATCTCATATCTCTATGACTTTAGGGTTCGTCTTGTATGCCCCCAAGTGTAAGAAATAATATAATTGATCTATTTCCAATACCAGAAACGCCTTTACATAGACTTGAGTCTACCACATCACAAAGAAGCAAAAAGCACTGGGCTCTTGTCTTCCCTCGCTGCTGATTGGTGCCTGCCTGCCTAGGTGTTTTTAGTTTATTTTAGGGTTGAAAAGTTGCAAACAATTTGTTAGTGACTGTGCTTATGTATCAGGGAAGTGGAAGGCATGTTAAGGCTCCGGATATACATTAGATAAGGCAAATTGAAACTGAAACAGAGCATAAAATAAACAAACAAGCTGTGTGACATGAGGTGGGTGTTAGCCAGATGCCAGGAAGCGTCTACCTCACAGTAGTCCCTAGCCAAATGGAAAGGGACAGGGCAGGGAACTTCAAGTAGGGCAATAGCAATCACTTTTGCGCCAAGTTGGTGGGTCAGACATTTTTGCCTGTGTTTGGACTGACACCCAGCTTTGCAGAAACGATAATAAAGTTGCCTTACTTTCACTGTGTTTACATAAGAAACATAGCTCTTGCCTCAAAAGTCAGAGGAGATCATTTATTCTGGAGCCAAGTATGAGTGACAGCGATCTGTGAACACAGATTTCGGTTATCCCATATTTTATATTCTAACGTAGAAGCAGTTTTATGAAGTTTTTATGGTGACAGAACAAAGTCGTAAATCAAGGCATTTTAACGTTAATTGGTGGAAGCATCAGAAAGTCCCTAGGGGCCTCAAAGTAACCAGGATCAATAGTCATGGACTCTGGACCTACAGCAGCCTAACCCTTCCATATCACTGAACTTGTAACCTGTCAGGTTTGTAGACACATGTTCTTTCCAGGAATTCATGTTCATGGATTCCTGAAGTCTCTTGAATTCATTATTACAATGTGAGGGTAGTGTGTCTCATACTAAGCATGCAATAACTGTTTGGTTTTAAGATGGCTTCCTCCCCCTTCAGTCACTTTTTTTTTTAATTAAGTCTTTTAAGTATCTGTATATTTTTTAATTTGGCTTAGATAAAGACCCTGAAAAACCTATTTTTCAATAGAGGCAGTAGCAGCAGTAACAGGGAGAGAGAACACAGGCAGACAGGCCAATATCTCCTACAGTGTTGATGCCATAATTACAAGTTCAAAATTTATCTTAATTATGCTTATATTCACTCAGACATTTTAAATTAAATATGCCAAGAAAAGTAATTTTGTCAGATAGCAGGTTAAAATATAAAAAAGAAGTGGCCACATATTTTGTTATTTGTTAGTTATTCTTAGAAATTCTAGGGGCAGCTTGAGTTTTGCCACATCCTGTTTTAGTCAACAACAAAATGACACATTTGATGCTTACTCTTGATTGCTAACTGTGGATAGGAATCAACTAAAAGGCACGCCTCTGTGAGAGTCTGTGACTGCATGTCTCCAGGAAGGGTTGACTGAGGGTGAAAGCCTTTCCACAGAGGGTGACACATTCCAGGGGCAGCCCAGATTGAAAAGATAGAAGAAAGAAACAGAGCTGTTTGCCTGTCTCCTCTTCCTGCTGGTGGTGGCTTCTGTCTCGCTGCCTTGGCTATCCATGATTGACAGACTCTAGCTCGGTGTGGCCCTACTGCAGCTAGGGTCTGTGTTGATGTTCATGGCTGCTGTTGCCATTGAGGACCATGCTGATTCCAGGGGTTTGGACTACCACTTGGGGGCCATGTTGGTATCTGAGGGCTGCTCTGCCTCTAGGGCCATACCAACCTGAGTAGCCTTCACTGCCACCTGGGGTCATGATGACATCCAGACCCGAGCTGCTGCCAAGGATCATGTGATGGGTCTATGTGGATCATGTGATTCTGTGGTCCTAATGTAGCCAGGGTCTGTGTTGACATCCATGGTCCAAGCTGCCTCTAGGGTCCACGTGGAGGCCTGGGGTCTAGACCACAACCTGTGGCCTTGTTGAAGTCTGAAGGCCATGATGCAGCCATACAGATCTGGGTGGCCTGTGATGCCACCAGGGGCCATGGTGTCATTTGGGCCTGGGTTGCTACTTAGGGCCATGTGTGAGTCTATGGCCCTAGTACAGCCAGAGTCTTTGTTGATGTTCAAGACATCTGTTACAATCAAAGGTCATGAAGACGCCTGTGGTCTGGGGTCATTTTGGTGTCTGGGGTCATTTTGGTGTCTGAGGGCCACACTGCGATTGGAGCCATACCGATCTAAGTGGTCTTTCCTACTACCTGGAGCAATGGTGACATCCAGACCCCACTGCTGTTGAGGACCATGTCTGGGTCTGTGGTCCAGCTGCAGCTGGGGTCTGTGTTGATGTCTGTGGCCTGTGTTATTTCAGAGGGTCTTAGACACCATTCATGATGAAATCAGAGGGCCATGCTGAGTGGCCCTGCCCTTCACCGGCCCTAAGAAAGCTGACCCTGCGTCTCACTGGATTCTGTAGCAAGAGAACTGGCCCAGATCTTCATGGGAAAGCTGACCCCTGCACTCAGGAGAGATACCCCCACCCCTCACCACAGATGAGAGAGAAATGACCCTGAAGGTATAGGCATAGGGGAGCTGTCTCCACCCCTTGCCTGAGGGGGGCAGCCCCAGTGGCCCAGACTGACCAGCTCAGTTACCGCTCAGGCCCACAACTAGGCCTTGGGTTGGCCCACCCTAATACCCCCCATCTAGGACCTGCTGGGGCTCCTGAAGGGACTGGTCCGGTGGAACAATACCCAAAGGATCTCCAAAACTTGGAGTGGCCGCGGGATATCTGAGAGGAGTTTCAGTGAAGATCCAGTTTTGATATGCACCAGAAACCAACGGCCTGGAACCGGACCAGTGATTTGTTGCAATGAACATTTGCTAGTAAAGCTGATTGGATGAAAGGGCGTACTATGTGACACACTACGGTTCCCAGTGCCACCAGGAGGAATGAAGAGGTGCTGGAAAGGCAGGAAAGATGGAAGAGCAAAGAGGGTTTTTGTGGGTTTGTTTTGTTCTTGTCTTTTTTTTGGTTTTATTTTTTTTAATTTTCTGCAGGGGTGAGGGAAGGATGTGGAGGGACTGAGAGATGAGTGGAATTTGGGTAAATGATGAGAAATTCTCAAAGAATCAATAAATTATGTTAACTAAAAAATAAAAACAGTTTATAAAGAGAATATTTTTGTTCACATATTAAGAAGATATTTGTGTTTTATTTCTTGTATGTAGCATTGAGCATGATTATATAAGAAGGAAGTGTTCTTCAAACTGTTTTAAGTTATGTGATATTTCAAGACTTAGAATTCACCAAGGGACTTTGTCATTGTTCTGGGACAATACTGATTTCAGTTATACATGATATTGTTACATTAGGCAGACTTATGACTAGTTATTGTCTTCATTTAGGAAATCAGAATGACAAAGACATGTGGTCACATGTCAAGTTGACAACACTGAATGAAGATGAGGACATGACCCCTCCTAGGTATGGTTGAGGTGAAGGGTTTTATTGTAGATACAAGGGAAAGTACAGCCAGATGCATCTGGATGGGTCCAGGCTGGGGAAAGTGGCAAACTAAACCTGACCAGCAGACTGAACTGAGCCATGAGAGGAGAGAGCGAGAGTGAATGAGAGAAGAAGAGAAGAGAGAGAAAAGAGGAGTGAGAGCAAGCGGATCAAGAAATGAGCTGAGGACCAAGAGGCCAAGAGCGATCAAGAGGCCAAGAGCGACCAAGAGGCCAAGAACAGAGGACCAAGAGACCAAGAAAGTGTGTAGCCAAGGTGGACGGTTTATACTGGAAAGAGAAGGTGAGGGAAGGGGGAGGGGTGCAGATCCTGGGCTATAGAATCATTAAATCCACAGGATGGAATTGGAAAAAATTACTCGGAGTGAGATAATTCAGGTACAGAAGGACAAATGGTGCACGTTTTCTCTCATATGTGCTTCTAATTGCAAACATTTTATTTTGTGCATTTAACTTAAACACAAGTAGAATCCAGAAAAGGCTGGGAAAGAAGAAAGGGGACTACGATTGTGGGTTCACGTTACAGAAAAAACAAAAGTATAAAGGTGGAGTCCTGGGAGCAGAAAGACTAGAACAGGAAGAGGGGTAAAGTACGGAGGAAATCAGGGGTCGGGTGGGGGCCTAACCTGAAGTGAAATAGATAGGGATGTGTATTTTTAAGGTAATGTCTGCTTCTGGAGTTTCCAGAGTTCTTTTTTTATCTTGTTAGCTTGAATTAAGAGACTGACCACTGGGTCTCAGTAATCTTAGCCTGAGGTGGAATATTTAGGGACAAGGTCTCTTCTACATCCAGACTGACACAAGTTTTGTTTGACAGGTCAAAGTGTAACTGTGCAATCGACACGTAATCAGCCGTTCATTACATCAGACGTGTACACGTGAGAGCAAATGCCTGAAAAGTACAAGAAAAGTAAAATAAAACAAATTTCATTGGCAGTATCCTCCCTGCAATAGGTGGCCCTGCCAAAGCACCAGATGTAACACCTGATGCAGGTTGACACTACGGGTCAAACTTGAGTGAAACCTAGATTTCGAGCTTGTTGAAAGCATAGCCAGATATCAGCATCTGGGAGAGAAATATGATCCCATTGGTCTTATTTTGTAAGATTTTCCAGGGCTGCACAATTTGGGTATCTTGAATAATTTCTCCCAGTCCTGTGAGTTTGACCTGATACAGCTGTGAGAAACAATCTTCCAGGGAGAGGGCATTCCACAGTTGATAAATGCATTTAGATTTGGCCTCAGCATCAAAGTGGGTGTACCTGTTTTTCTCAGCTGCAGGTAGGTGCTCCAGTGTTTATCTGAGACAACGTTATAATACCCTAAATATGGGCAGCATTTCTTTACCGTGAAGAAAATTATTAGTGAGAAATAGCTGTCTAAATAACATCTTATATGGATTTAAGTCTAATGACTGGGGAATGTGAGCTCTTAAACTGTTAAACATGCCAATCATTCAAATTTTGAGTTATACTTTTTTATTGGGTGTTTAAGAACATTAAGGTAGCCATAATTGATGATTTACTTTTTTATTGTTAAGGCCACTTAAAGATCTGGTTGTCAGGCATTGAGAGGAGCCAGAGGTTTCTCTGGCCTTACTTTTACCAGTTGCTTCATCTATGTGAGGATAAATCAAAGACTTTGCTTGACTATGACTTCATTTTGAAATACCGAGGAAAATTCTCCTCTATGTCTACCCTCCTTTTCATAGAATGGACACTGGTTAGAATCTGTTAGAGTTTACAGTGGGGTCACAAAGGGCTCCTTGAACAAGATGAAAGATGACTCACCAGCACTACAGGCTATTTTAAAAGATGTCTCACTGTTCACTGGATCCTAGTTGACCTTGGGTGGTGTGATAGCTATTCTTGGTTGTGCTGTCAACTTGACTATACCTGGAATGAACTAAAACCCAAGCAGCTGGCTACATCCGCGAGGGATTGTTTTCTTAACTGAATCATTTGAAGTGGGAAGACTCACCTTTAATCTGGATCTTTTGAGGTGGGAAGATCCACCTTTAATCTGGGCCACAACTTCTGCTGGCAGCCTATTTAAAGGACATGGAAGAAGGAAACATTTGCTCTTTGCCTGCTTGCTCTCATCCTTTCTGAGAAGTCCATTTCTTCACTGGCATTGCAGCCTATGTCTTTGGGATTCTGGTGTATGCTGAAGGCTAGCTGAAACATCCAGTTTGTGGGCTGAACAACTACTGAATTCTTTGGAAAGTCTGTTGGTAGATAGTATGTAGATTAGACTGGCCTCAGACTTACAGATATCCACCAAGCTTTGCTGAGATGTGCATCTGGCTTAAGATTTTATCATTTTATACCAAACTACATACATAACACAATGTAGTAAATTAATGTTACCTGTGTGCATACTGTAAAACTATGAGGTTTTGTAAAGCTTCCAGATAAGCCCTCTAGGAAACACAAGTTGCGCCCCACTGCCTGGCTCAAATATTGTCTATAGATGTTCTTTTACATTTAAAGGGGGATATGATATAGATA
>LOEQ01002819.1:396841-421473 GCA_001685075.1 Bramus lutescens | reverse complement strand
CACACACACACACACACACACACACACACACACACACACACACACACAACTGACATAAACCAGAGCTCTCCAAGAAGGCACCAAACTGCAAATACTGATATAACATTGATCTGAAAGCATGATTTTGAGAGTATTTTCCTATTAGTGATTGATGGGGGAAGACCCAGACCATTGTGGGTGGTGCCACCCATGGAGCTAACAGGCTGAGCAAGCATGGAGAGCAAGCAAGTAAACAATACCCTTCCATGGCCCCTACTTCAGTTTCTGATTACAGGCTCCTGCCTTGAGTTCTTACCTGACTTCCCTCAGAGACGGAGTTGTGACCTGAAATAACAACTCCCTGACCCCAAGTTGTTTTGGATAACAGTGTTTTAGCACAGCAATAGAAACCCTAACTAAGACAGGCAAGTAGCATGCAGCCCAGTTCCTGCCCATGCAAACAGAGGAAAGATGTGATTAGAACAATAAATTAAAGGCTCTCTCCTGTGTGGATGCCCCCAATGAGCAATTTTAGTGTATCCTGTAGTTCTCAGAACTATTATTTTAGCTTTTGCCTCTTCAGACTCTCCATGTAGATTGCGAAATGCCAACTTACTGCCTTTCTTTGAAAGTTGTCTCAAAACATTCTAACCACTCTACCTAACACTTAATAAAACCCCAGTATCCAAAGGAGGTAGAGGTCCATCTCTAAATTTCATATATGTTCTAAGAAGAACAAGAGACTTTCATTGTTGTTGGAGAGGGAAGCATGGAGTCCAAACAGTGAAAGCAAGAAAGGGAAAAGAGGAGGAGAAGGAGCTAAGTCCCAGAGCTCAAAATCCCCTCCAGTCCATGGAGATGCCGCAGAGACAGAAGCCTCTGGTAGTATCACATAAATCCACAATTTTCTGTGCTAAAGAGAAGCTTCTACACAGTCCACCAAAAATCTAATTCCTATATCTGTTTTCTTCAAACATGGACTTCTTTCTTCATGTGGAGTGGGATGCCACCCTGGGTAGGGTATGTGTGGTACGGCTGCTGTTGTTAGTAGAGGGAAGGGCGTGTGGACATCGTGAGGTAGCGTCTCGTCGAGAGGAAATGAAATACTGCATGCAGCAGGCTTATTAAAAGCTTCATGTTTTAAAAATCCACAGCAAAGGCAAGCACTGGGAAGCAGGAAACTTCCTCTTTTGCTGGCCTTGTTGACTTTATAGTTGGAAACACGAAGGCAATTTTGGCATTTACATGAATTGGGAGTGGAGACGGTGAAGTATGAAGCCAGGTTTTATTGAAAAAAAAAAACATGGGAAAGAAGAAAGCTTATCAGGGCAGTCTTCCTGTAACGAACGGCAGTTTTCTGTCTGGGGCCTCATGGACTACTCAAAGCTAAGAAAAATAAAACACAAAGTCACAGAGGGGCCATCAAGAGCCTGCATTCCCCTGCTTAACTGGCCCATTAAGATGTGACTACAGAAAATTCCTCGAGATGTCTCAGGATATCATAGTCCCAGCAGCACAGAAATAATATGACTTACTATGTTCTTCACACCTCACATTCCAAATTCAACCAGGTTTAGTTTAGGTTTTTTTTTATTGAAAAAATTTGGGTCAGTGAGCTGTCTCAGTGGATAGAGGAACTTGTGCCTAACCTGATGAGCTGAGTTCAATCCCCAGGACCTAAGTGTTGATAGAGGTTTCTGTCCCACCAGGTCCCACATCCATTTAGTCCCAAATAAACATACAGAGGTCTACATTAATTATAAACTGATTGGCCTATTAGCACAGGCTTCTTGTTAATTCTTTAACTTATATTAGCCCATAATTCTTGTCTGTGTTAGTCATGTGGCTTGGAACCTTTATCGGCAAGGCAGTCACATCTTGCTTCCTCTGTGTCTGGTTGACGACTACAGACTGGCCCTTTTCTGTTCCCAGAATTCTCCTGTTCTGGTCTCCCTGCCTCTACTTTCTGCCTGGCTACTGGCCAATCACTGTTTTATTAAAATACAATCAACAGGGTACAGACCATTGTCCCATAGCACTCCCCCTCTTTTTTTCAAAACAAGAACTCTGAATAGAATCTCCTTTGTTTAGCTTTTCATCCAGACCATTATCCATAACATCTTGTAATCAATACTCTAAACAAAGATAAAAATCCATAATCCACTTTTTGGGGGGAATGGGACAGAGTTTTCCAGGCTACTTCCTGCTGATTGGGGGCACTGATAATCTTATGGGAACCTAAAGAAAATTTAGAATTATGATCAAGTTCTGACTAGAGTATTTGTAAGATTTGATCATCTCAGCCAACAATCTTGAAACTGTTCTGAATGTAGAACTTATACATCTGGGCCATCCTCTCCTATCAGAGATTTCTCAGGGGTCTTCCTTGATCAAACCTGATTTTTCTTAACCCAGAATAAGTCCACAGAATCTCATTTCCTGTGGAAACAAAAACAAAACCTCTTCTCCAAAGTAACATATCTTTTGACTTAAATTTTGAAATCAAGGTATTTTCAAAATATATAGGTTGGATTAATCCAGCAGCATTCATAATCAAACATCTTTTAGCAGCTTCTGCTCCTTCCTCGGCCATCAAACAATTTAAAGACAACACAATAACATACAGTATCCAGACTCTCTGTGATTTTTCATCTTTACCTGGCTTTATTTTAAACTCTATTTCTTTTATCTTTATTTTTAAATTTTTGGCTTTTTGAGACAGGATTTCTCTATGTATCTTTGGCTGTCTTGGAACTCACTATGTAAACCAGGCTATCCTTGAACTCACAGAGATCTGCCTGCCTTTGTCTCCAAAGTGCTGGGATTAAACATGTGAGCCACCATACCTAACTACTCTTTCTTTCTTTTTTATTTTAAGGACTTTATAATACTTTTTATTTTCTTTAACAAGCCTACATATATTTTTTAGCACACTGTTAACCATTTAGAAGTTTTCTTCATCTTTGAATCTATATTTACTGTATATCTCTCTTTTTCTGACCATATAAGTCTTTGATTTGCTAAGTGATATGGCTAGGATTAAAGCTGTGGCTTTGATGGCTGGATCTGACCCATTCCTTAGCTTTCTGACAGCTTATCTTCATGATGGAGGTACTAACTGGAGCCATGTTTATGCCACAACTCTATGGAGTTTCAAGGTCCCTAACACTACCAAGAAGCATGCTGCTGGCAATTCATAAACACCATTTAAGTGTTTCGTATCAGGGCCTCTTAAAAGAACTGCAAAGTTTCACAGCTAAAACTGAGTCAAGAAGCCTCTATTAAATGAGACATGCTTGCCTCTAGCAAACAGAGCCTACCCAAGAAAATGCTGCTACCAAGAAGCTGTGCTTAACAATGTTATTTTGTGTCTAGAAATACTTTCCAAGTTCTCTTAGATTTTCTGTGGATGCAGTTGTCCACGCGGGTGGAGCCTGGCTATCTCAGTCGGTAGAGCATGAGACTCTTAATCTCAGGGTCACAGGTTCATGCTCCAGTTTGGACACCATTTGTTGACAGAGATTCTACCAGGTTCCACATCTGTTTAGTCCCAAATAAACACACAGAGGCCTATGTTAATTATAAACTGATTGATCTATTAGCTCAGGCATCTTATTAACTTATAACTTATATTACTCCATAATTCTTGTCTGTGTACCACGTGTCTTGGTACCTTTTTTCAGCAAAGCAGTCACATCCTGCTTCCTCTTTGTCTGGCTGATGACTATAGACTGACCCTTTCCTCTTCCCAGAATTCTCCTGTTCTGGTCACCCCGCCTCTACTTTCTGCCTGGCTACTGGCCAATCAGCATTTTATTAAAATACAATTTACAGGGTACAGACCATTGTCCCATAGATTCTATGTATGGTAGAAGGAGAGAAATGGCTTCAACACATTATCCTCTGAGCTCTTCATGCATGCTATGGCACCCATACATATACACACATACATACAATCAAATTTAAAAGGCAAAAATGTTTATAATTCTTGAATAAATATTTCATGCATATGATCTAAAACATGATATGCCAATGAGCTATTTTGAAACATATATCTGTCCTTTTGATTTCCTGCCACTGAGCCTATTCCTCCCCTTAGGCAAGCCTGGTCACCTTTCTAACATTCCATGGTGAACAGCAGCAGGCTGTGCTACAAACTTCTGCCTCATATTGTCACCTTAATTCCTTAAATAAAGTCTGATTGAAAAGAAAAAGTTGTGAATATAGTGAAATGGATACATTCTAAATAACCTTTTGAAATGAATTTCTAGATGGAATTAGATGCTTTATATATATTAGACTATAAGTAATGATTTATATTTTAAGCTATATTTCCTGACCTAGGGATGAATTCACAAGATGCGTGCTGAGTAAACAAAACCCAGGGAGCCTCCTACTCTGCGTGGGGTAAGCCATCCATCAGTAGTCCTGCCTCACTTTCTTGCTTCCTGCCCATCCTCCCCTTGGTATACATCCTTCTAGTTTCCCCTTAAAGATACTATTTAGTCACAGGTTCTTCATGTAGATGGCAAAATCATGCTTTGTCAAATGGGTCAATAAAATCAAGTCTTTACCATTGGCCATCTGTGGCTAGATGTCCCAAATATGGGAAGAAGTGGTTTCTGTGTAAAGGACACTTGGCAAGGATTGGAGGATCTGACAGTTACTTTTAGCCTTGTTAGCGTTTGGATCTCAACCATATCTGTAAATATCTCTGGACTCCCATTTGCTTCCTCTGTAATGTCAGAGGAATGTCTCAGAGATTTTTCCACCTAAGCATTCTCTTTTACTCCTGACTCTTTCAAGGGCTTTACCCAAATGAGCCAGTTTCTAAAGTCAACACAGCAAGTGCCTCCACCATAAGTCAGAATTAAAGAAGTGAGCATGGTAAAGTTGAAGTTTTCAAGGTATTTTCTTATTTCTTGATTGAACCACTAAATGTTAGAAATCAGAGCTGTAACTTTGAGAAAAGAGCTGGTACAAAATTACCCTTTAGAAATGGGTTTTATTTAGGACAGAAAGCCCAGACCATGTGCCCTGATTGGACCTTAGGGTGGGAGCATGTAGGAGGGACATCAGAGACAATATGATGGGGCCCTGATATGGGAGAACATTACAGATATCATGAGAACATGGGGAGAGATGGCTTAAATTGAAAGAATAGGACAGATAGCCCATAGATAACATGGCAGGATACCAGGCTTTCAGAGAAATCCCCTGAAAAAGGAATATTCTGGCACTTGGGCCTTTTGATGACTGGACTTGTTTTCCCACACAGACTTCTTTGTGCTCAGGGTAGGGGTTATTAGTTCTTTGTCTCAGCAGATAAACTATAGGGAGAGGTGGCCTGATTTCTCCAGGCTTCTGATCTGGTCTCTTAGAGTGATGAGCATTGCAAATGGAAGGCCCATGATCTAATAATAAAGTACTTTACCCAATGTTACCTCCTGGTTGCTTCAATTAACTGAATAGACATTATGAATATTGTGTGTCTAAAGTCTCTCTCTGAATATGTGGCAGGTCTTCTTCTTGTAGCAGATGCATGCAGATCACTTAACATAGTCCAGCTCCCCTATATCACTAAAACCAGCAGAGGAAGTAAATCAGTGTCTCCTGGGCCAGCTCTTCACAACAACCACATGGAAATCTAGATGATGAAGCTGAGCCAAACTAAGAAAAGAAGACACAGTGAGCAGAGACTGGAATGAGAGACATGAATATGTCTTTCCTAGAATTAAGGAAAGTTCAGGATCCCCACACCTAGTATTTCTGAAGGAGTGAACAAAGATATCTCAGTCAAATATTAAGCAACAAATTTTCTCCTTGTAACTATCATGTATAACTGAGTATTTGTTTCATCCAGTAAGTTGGCATCAAGGGCAAGTTATGTCCAAATACTGTTCTATTTGCCAGAAACGTAGCAATAAACAGACTATACTACAACTGTATGCACAAAAGCCAAACAAAAACAAGCAAACAAACAGCAACAACAAAAACCTGGTTCTGTCTCCACAGAATGCACATTCTAACTTTCCTCCTCCACTTTCCATTGGTGTCACTCAGGTTCTTGACCTGCTCTGTCCTATAAACATGAAGGTGTTGGTACCATACTCAAACTCTTCCTACTCAGCAACTGAAAAGAATAAGCTATAAACCTACCCAACAGCTGTGCAAACATACAAGATATAAGGAGTATATACTCTACAATCAAATTTAGATACTAAGGTTTATGAATAGAACAGGTGATGGAAGTCATTACTTAGGCAGAAGGACATTGTTGAGGATCAGCAGGGCAGTGTAGGAGAACACTCTCAGAGTGACAGAAATAACATACATGTTGGTCTGTATAGATTATACAGTGTGTGTCCATTGCCATGTGTGTGATACCTCAAGTGAAAAGAAAGAATGAGAGGTGAAAAATTCCCTTAGACTTTCAAAGCTTCTGGTCCCTGATTTCTAACATCCAATATGACAATTTTTGTGACAGTCTAATTCTTGTTCTCTTGAAGTCACATTTTATCCTTTCTGGAAGCTTGAGGACGTTAGTTAATCTTCCTCTTTTGAAATTATGTAAAAATGCTCTTTCAGTTCAATGACTAATGTCTATTTAATTCTTGGGGTATTTTTCTATTCTTTTTTAAAGGAATTTTCACCCTGTTGTGGTTAGTAACCTTTTCCTCAAAAGTTTTTGGAATCCCGGCCTCCAGTACTTGTGGATATTTTTGGAAACAAGGCCTCTGCAAATGATGAGCGGAGTATGGCCTCTAATCCATTTCTCTTATAACCAAGAGAAGCCTAGACATAGAAATAGACATCAGCTGATCACATGGCTGAGCAAGGGGCAGAGGTTAGTGTGATGTGTCTATAAGCAGAGGAATAAGGAAGAAACCAATCTACTCTAAGCCACAAGAGATCCAGGGACAATCTCCCACGGACCTCAGTGGGAAGCAATGCCATCTGCTCCTTGACTTCACACTTCATACCTATGTGTTAGGCTCCGCAGCCCATGGAGCTCTGCTCTTCTAGGCTAGCAAGCTATCACACACTAGTTTTATTTATTAAGACCCATTTCTCCCTGACCCTCATTAATTAGAGGGTGGCATTTTAAAGTAAGCCTCCATGCCCAATGTATCTTTTAATGTTCCCATAGCTTTCTGTATTTTTTTTAGTTTTCCTGTTTTATCTTTAAGCAACTATTCTTCATTTGTAGACTCTCTTGTTCTGTGCTCCCATTTCACAGCAATTTGATTTTGTTTTGTTGGTTTAATATACTTTAAAATCTCTTTGAGGTGCTGGAGAAATTTTGAAAGTCCTCTTCTGTTTCCATAAGTATGCCTATTTTCTCTGAAATTTGTGGTCTTTCTCTTTCTTATGACTGTTTTTCTTATGTGTTTGCGTCTCCTATGAGATTCCATGTATAATAAAGAAAGTACATGAGCTTCTTCCTCTGATGGATAGGAAGGGTTTTTCCCCTCCCTTGCTTTTTCCTTGACTGAGAAGCGTACCTGGCAGGCTGCACAGGAGGTTGGGGTGAATTCAAAGACAAGTTTTATGGTTGATGAGTTGAATGCCACCAAATGTCACCATGAGGAACAACTTTCTTTCCCAGAGGAGTCAAAAGACTTTTAAAAGATGCTATGATTTTTCCCGATTTGTTCAAAAACATTTTAGGAAGGGTTCTGGAAATGATGTTCTAATGGGGTAAGGCGGCAATTGGGGCAGTCAGTATTAACAGTGTTCCCTACTTGACCTCTCTTCTCATTCCATCCTTCGTCTGTCCTGGGACTCTTAGCCCTAATGTGCTTGCGAGTGCACTTCCCACTGCAGACTCTCACACAGTTTTTCTAGACTGTGTCTTTTATATCCATTTGCCTTTAGATCTCTGTCTTAGTTACAATTCCTATTGCTATGAAGGGACAGCATGACCAGGCAACTTATAGACGAGTTTATCGGGAATCTTCATCATAATAAATACATGAAATAGATAAGCCAGAACACATTCAATCACAGAAAAAACTTCATTGCCTAAGGTTTGTAAAATGATAGATTTCTCCAAGAATTTCAATTTTGATTTACTCACAAAGTTATTTTTGTATGTAGTTTTTAGTTCATTCATTCAGTCACTCACATGTTTATTGATAACTCTTATCAACAAACACCTATCCATTCAGGACCACAAACATGGAAAAGTACTGGCCCAACACGGTTCCATTCGTTGTCACTTACAAAAGTGGCAGTGCTTCAGCTGTGTCTCAGAATTGACTGTGGATGACCACTGGTGCCTCAGCTTGCTGTCAGCAGTGTGACGGAGATTGTATCTTCAGTCTGTGTGAATCCTCAGCTCTAAAACTGCTTCACAAATCTGGACAGCCTGAGGAAGATCTGAAATATCTAAACGCCCAGTTGTTTGTTCATTGTGTATCAGTATAATGAAATCAGCTGGCTTCTGTTAGGATGTGATGAGCGTAAGCTAAATACTTTCTGTCTACAGTGTATGGGATTTCTGAGACGGGGAAAGGAAGACAATCTATGTCAAAAATAATTCCAGAACTGTCAGATGTGCCCTCAAAATCCCAGAGGGCCACATCCTCACAAAACTAATAATAATAATCTCCCATGACTTTTCTCTGGAAATAAAACCAAACTGTTATTGTAGATAAGAAAAAAATAACATTAATCTTTGTGAGACTTTATCCTCAAGAAAAGTGCATGTCTAGAGATTACGATCCAGGACCACCGCAGGCACAACTTGCATGTGACAAGCTCTTTGACTTTGCTGTAATCTCAGAATTTTTAAAAATTTGTAAATTGATGATGAATATAGAAACTTTTATGTATGCTATCTTTGGATTAAATGAATTAGCACAAAGTAATCCTGAGTGCAGGCATAGCATAAGTGCAACTTAAGTACTTGCTTCTGTTATTGCAATAAATGCCTGCTTTTTAAATTAATAGTCACAGTCAATCCCCTAGGCTGCTAGTGGACACACATATATTTTAATTGGTGTGAATTAAAATAGATTTCAGTGGCGAAAAGGCATTTTCAAATACACAGAAAATAAATGGTTGAGCTGGAATTCCCCGGGGTCTATCTAATTTTAAGCCAATTCCCACTGTAAGCAGCTAACGAGTTAAACTGGTTGAATAACTCCTTCCCTAGCTGTCCATAGGCAACGAGTTTGATAATAAGATCCTGGCCAGACTTGGACAGTTGTCTCAAAAATCTTCCATCTCTTGTCTTAACTTGGGGGTTGAATAGCTAGTTCAGTCACCTAATGTGACATTGCTGGCTCTGCAAGGAAGCTGAGCACAGATGGTGTGGGCAGAGGGCCCTGGTCCCACAAGTTTTTCTTCAGTGACATCAGAGAGGCTCCCTGCAGTGGTTTTCAACCAGGGTATGCAGTTTCCATTCTTTAGCCCTTTTATGATATTTTAAATTTTCCATAGCACATTGAATATTCCATCTTGTGGATGCGAGAATGGCTCGTTCAGGAAAATAGGGATCTGCAGCAAAGATCCATCCCGGAGTACATTCATAGCCTGTGCTGCCAACTTCAAAAACAAATGCTTCTGATATCTTCAGAAGCCAGATTTTCATATTTGTTCTCTGAAGAGCAGAGGGTACATTTTTAATAAAGCTGTGGCTGTGATAAATGGCTGGTTTAAAAATAGCAGGCAGAGGCTCAGCTTGCAGTGGCCTAGGAGCCATTGGTGAATCGTTTGCTAGAAAAACGAGGCACGGCAGGGAAGTCTTCTGAGAGGCTCAGTTCACGTTAGCTGTGAGTCACTTTGTTCCACATCATCAGGTTTGGTCTGACTGAAATGGATCTTCTTGTAGTTCACAGACTCCAGCCCAAACCTACCTCGTGCAACCTCCTCACCTCTAATCAGGAGAGCATCACTGTCTCCATCAACTACAACACGCCTTTATGGCCTCAGTCCCACTCATGTATATTTGTCTGTAATGAAGTTCAGCACTAAGGAAAAACTCCTGGTTTCACTTCTCATAAACAGCGACTGATACAGATTAACATTGTTATGATAGAGAAGCAAAGATGCTTAATAGCAAAACAATTCCGTGCTACAGTGACTGGGACTACTGCGTGCTACCAAGAGCAAGGAAGTTAGGAGGTGCTAAACTAATTGCATAGAAACTGTGGCAGACATATTTATCTCATTTCTCTCTGAGGCAATCACCCATCAGACATTGCAATCTATTTCTCCCCTACAGGTGAATGGGACCAGATGATGCCAGAAAGAGCCCTCAGGTAAGCAATCATTGACTCACCAGCAGTTTGAACCTTCTCAAACATGGTGAAGCCCTACACACTCTTCATGTGTAGAAGTAGGGGATCCCCACACATTGGGAACTGACTATGGGTAGGGAGCTGTAGCACATAACTGCAGAATGCCTATTAGTGGGCGGTCAGGGCAATAGGCAAAGCAAGTCAAGTCAGGGTGGTGTCTCTTCTCTGCTGTACACTGTGGGAGAGATGTGGAGGCTTCTCTACACACCTGAAGTATCTGATAAACAACCAAGGTCCCATACATTCCCCTCCACTGCTCCTGACTCTAACTAGTTAGAATCTAAGTGTACACAGGGGAGTGGTTTCACTGAACTGTAAAATGCTGAAAGAGCCTTCTCAGTTTCCACCTTCAAAGCCCATTGATGTGCTCGTCTTTTCCTTTTGGCTTTCTGAGGCCTCTCTTCCCCTTTTCCCTTGGTGCCGTTTTTGAAAGATTGTTTCTACCCATGGCCTCTCATGTCATCTGGCTTTTCATTATTTTCTATCAACGAGAAGCACTAGCAAGAGACAGGGAAAGACAGAAGACAGGTGAGATTGAGGTACTGATTGCCTGAGCCTTCCCTATGGGGTCACTACAGGCAAGCTGCGTCTTTCAAACAAGTTCCTATACACCTTCTTGAAAGAATAGAGATTATCCTTGGAAATGACACTTAGTGATCCAAGAGAAGGAATCAGAGATGCATGTGTTGGAGCTGTGGGTAACCATGGCAGAAAAACCAAGATCACATGTGACAGCATGCTCTCACTGCCTGATGGGAGGAAGATAAGGACATTCTGATACACCCAAGAAGTTAGGAGAAGGAAGGGCTTAATGGGTATGAGAAAAATAGAAGGAATTTACTGTAAAGATACATAAATTAATCTTTGTTAACTGGATGGAATCAGAGAAAATGCATTTGTGGTGGCATTGGAATGACAGGTAGCACTCCCAGTTCTGAGACAGAAAGAAGAAAAGGCAATCAACTGGAGATGTATGAAATTCAGTTGATCTCGACCAAGGGCACACTACAGGCTGGCCTCACCTGCCCCGCTAGGGAGCTGGAGCATGAGCGCCTGGCCTAGGACCCGAACTATGCCTGGGCAGGGGAAACTGGTGGAGATCCATAGTGGACCTGACTGGCAAATTGGTCCTCTGACCTGGGTAGAAGGGCAAAGGGCTAATCGGTCCATCTAGCAGCTGGTTCTCTCCCAAGCTTCCCTCAAGACAGCTGGCAGTCTCACTTCAAAAAATCAGTTTACCAGGCAGTGGCGACAGAAAAAGACACGGATGGTTGGAAGAGTTTCACAGAGGGACTAAAGAGCATGCCCCACAACCAGAGAAACAGGAGGTGGTGGGGGAATGGTAATAGAAGGAGGGAAGAAGTGAAGACCACAACGAAGCTGAAGGAACCAAGTGGAGAGAAAGAGATCAAGGGCATAGGAATGACGTGTGGCTACAACTAGAGTGGACGAGATTGTGGAACTTTGAGCAGATAAGGGGCAGGTGGTGATGGTGGGGTAGAGGGTGGAGGAGCGTGGCTACAAAGCACCATGTTTTCTTCAGGAGGGAGGCATATGGGTTAAAAGCAGTACTGGGGGGAAGGACGTGCACCCTCATTACCTACCGACTTGGAGGTGTGTGGCTGCTGCTAGATGAAGCTGCACTTTGAGAGAGTCAGATTCCAGCAGACACGAAGTCAAGAAAGAGAAAAAAATTGTTATGAGTCTGAGGTGCAAGGAAAGGGATTTGGATGGTGAGAAGTAGGAAAAAGTTGTACTAGCAAGAAATGAGCAGAGCAGCAATCATTTTAGCCAGCATCCTTCTTAGACTCACAAGCCATGGTGGCTTTGGACAATTTAGTGTAGTTCAAATGGGTTAGTTATGACACCACGCCAGTGCTGGAGAGAGCTACACAGTGTTAAAAAGTGCCCAGCTCCCTCAGGGAAAAGTTCGATGAGAAAGTGGGGTTAATTGACCTTTGATCCAGTTCAAATCCTGCAAGCAAACAGTCACAGGGGTAAATGAATTTCTTGATTTAAAAATACTTCATTGTGTCTAATTGTTGCATATGGTACTGCATCATATCACAGATGGACATATTCAGATAAGCATACCATGTACATTGAGCATGCTCACTACATCACACCACAGAGGGGCATAAGTATATAAAGCATATACTGTATACATTGAGCATCCTCTGCCCTCTTCTTTCTCACTCCTCCCTTCTGTTCCTTGCTCTCCTGGGCATATTTGCTTCAATTAATACTTTTACTCCAAACAAACAAAATTGTAAAATATTGCTTTTACTCCAAATATATATATATATATATAATCGTATGCATTTATATAAAATATAAGAAAGATAGATGAGATAAAACACACAATATTTATCTCTCTGAGACTGGCTTAATTCACTTAGAATGATTGTCTCCACTTGTATCCACTTTCCTGCAAACACATACTATTGTTCTTTATGGCTGAAGAGATTCCACTGTACAATTGTTTATCTATGAAACACTTTATTTATCCAGTCCACTCTGTGGTCACCCAGATTGTTCCATAACATAGCTATTGTGAATGGTGTTGTAGTAATCACTGATGTGTGACTCAGTACCATGTGGACTTGGAATCTTTATACCTAGCAGTGGTATAACTGTGTCATATGGTAGGTCTGTTTTGTAGCTTTTTGTGGAATCTCCGTGCTGTTTTCCCTAGTGGATAGACTTTTAAACAAGTATCTCTGGTGACATATAAGCAAAAATTCCCAATAAAATACATGCAAACCAAATCCAAGATTATATCAAAGATTTATACTGCAATTAAGCTGATTTCATTCCCAAGATGCAGGGATGTTCAACATATGAAAATCAATAAATGTATTACATAAATGGATACAAAGAGAGAAGTCACACAATAATCTCAATACAGAAAAATCCTACAAAGTCCAATATCCTTTCATGATAAAAGTCCTGGATAGACTAAGAATAGAAGGAACATATCTAAATGTAATAAAGCCTACGTGACAAGTCTTTAGTCAATGTATTTCATACTTAGTCACTAAATATGAAAAAATCTACTAAATTCAAGAATAAGATAAAAATTCCCAGTTTGTCCACTCTTGTTTAGTATAGTGCTGGAAATCCTAGCTGGAATAAATAGACTAGGGAAGGAAATCAAGGATACAAATAGGAAAAGAAGTCAAAGTATCTTTATTTTCATATAAGATCACTTGATTCTACAGATAAGAGAACCTAGAGATCTTACCAGAGAACGCTTAAAGCTAATAAGCACTTTCAGCAAAGAGATAGAATACAGAACCAACCTACCAAAATATAACAGAATCAGTAATCATAGAATCAGTAATCTTCTTATATGCCAATAACAGACTCACTGAGAAAAATGCAAAAACAATCTCATTCACAAAAAAGCAACAACAGAGATAAAAGCTAACAAGGAATAAATGAAAGATCCTTTCAGTAAACATTTTAAAATACTGAAAAAAGAAACTAAAGATGCTAATATGTGATGGAAAGATCTCCCACACTGAAGGACTGGAAGAATTAATATTGTAAAAATACTCTACTACCCAAAGCAGCACACACGTTCAATGTGATTGTCATGAAATTTCAATGCCACTCTTCAGAAATGGGAAAAAGTTATTAAATCTACTTGGAAGCATGGAGAATCCACATATTATCAATGCTAGGCATTTGCAATGCCTAGCAAAGAGGATAATGCTGGATAGATCAGCATAACTGACTGCAATCTACATTATAGGCCATAGTAACAAAGCGCCATGACACCAGCACTATACAAAATGATACATAGCCTAATGGAATAGAACAAACAACCTGGCTATAAAATAACACAGCTACAGTCCTCTGGTTTTTAACAAAGATATCAAAAACACATCTTGGAAAGAAGGCAGTTTGTTCAACACATGTTGCTGGGAAAATAGAATATTCGCATGTGGGAGACTGGAACTCTTATCTTCAACCCTCACCGAGCTCCAAATCAATCAAAAGCATTAGCATAAGACCTGAAATTCTGAAACTGTTAGCAGATAAAGTCGGAAAACACTTTGTGGTACAGGAATAGGCAAAGACTTTCTGAATAGAACTCTAGTCACTCAGGAAATAATCCCCAGAATTGAAAAATGAGATTGCATGAAATTCAAAACCTCCCACCCAGCGGACAAAACAGAGAATCCAGTAAAGGAGGCGGAGTGAAGAACGGTAGAAAATCTTTGCCAGCTATACATCTGACTGAGGGTTAATATCCAGAATACAAAAGAACTCAAGATGCTGAGCAGCAAGGCACCAAACATTCCAAGCAATAAGTAGGATAAAGAAAGGAGCAGCTAGTTCTCAAAAGCCGAAATAAAAATGGCCAATAAACACAGAAAATAAGTCAGCCTTAGTGCCGTTGGAGAAACACAAAGTGAAAACACACTGAGGCTTCGTCTCACCCTAGATATCAACAAATGATGGATGTGGACAGAAGGGACCACACACATCCACAGCTGGTGAGAAGGCTTTTCATCCTCACCACGGTGTTTACAAGCCTTTTAGTCATAGAATGTCTTTACACTACTAAAAGCTGTAGCTTTATAGAGAATTTTGTTTATATGGTATGTATGTGTGTATGTCTATATACCAGTCATAGAAAATTTTGAAATGAGAAATTTTTATGACATCTTTATTTACTGTTTGAGAGTTTCACATCACGCACCCCAATTCTGTTCACCTCCGGGTTCCCCCGTTCTCCTCTCATCCCTGCCACGCCCCTCCCAAAACCTCACAAAAAAACGAGCAATCAAAACAAAAAGACCACAACAAAAACAAAACAAAATCCACAGCAGAAAAATCTCTTTGCTTCTGTGTTTCCTACTTCTCCAGCACCTCTTCATTCCTGCTGGTGGCAATGGATGCTTCAGTGTGTCATACAGAACGCCCTCCTGTCCCATAAGGCTTAGTGTTAAATGTTCATTGCTATGAGTCACGGGTCTGGTTCAAGGCCTCTGGTTTCTGGTACACCATCATCAGTGGATCTTAACCGGAACTCCTTTAAATGAGAAAGTTTTAAAGTATCAATTTACATTATCTTAAGACAACAAAACCAAATCAATTTCCTATTAGCATCACCAATCTTTTTGTAAAGAAAATAATTTGCAGGGTTCGGAATAAGGTCTGATGCTGAGTAGAGACAGCATGCATGAAGTCCTGGATTCAACCTACAAAAGGAACTTCTTTATGAATATTTGCATCAGTGAAAAACTGTGAATTCTTTAATCAATATCCTATCTGGGTTGTCAGATTCTAGATTTTCTCTCCTTTGAGGCACTTCACAATTTTGTGAATTACAGATGACCAATAAACATTTAAATTGTCTTACTGGCTCAGATTATTCTAGAAACCTATTTGTCTTCATTTACGTTTCATTTTTACCCATCTTCCTCCTGTTTAAGTTAGAATTGATCTTTGTTTTGAACTGTTCGTGTATCTGCCTGATCCCTTTACTGATCAGCAGGCAGAATAATATGTCTAACATGTATTTATTTTCATACCTCTGTGTTAGTTTACTTTTTAATTGTTTTTAACAGGCCATAATTTCTAAAACAAAAAATAATTTGTGAGAAGAGTAGAGCTAATTTGCACTTTGTGAATCAGTTTTGTGTCTGCTATAAGACAGCCATGCTCCGTGTCTGATGGTACAATCAATCTGTCGTGGCTATGCTGCCTTAGCTGGCATATATGAAGAAAATCTGGCCACACACATACATATTTGGAACAAAGAAATTTACTTTAATAGCCTATTGAGATAATTGCTGATTTCCTTCTTTAATAAATACCTCAAAATTTGCCGGGTTTTGACTTCTTTAAAGGTTAGCCTGTTCAGGCATCTGAAACTACTGTAATAAATTTTTATACTCTACTACAACAAAATTCACTGCTCTATTTTCAATTTAAGGATCTCTTGTCCATAAATCGGACATTAGAAAAAAAAATCTTGGTCCACCAAGCTTCCAAACACTGACAGCTTTCATTACATAGGATCAAATTGTTGTTAATATCACCACCAATCTCATATTAAGGCCTCGGATATTAGCAAGTTGTCAAATTTACAGGGGTTATACTTCCCAGATTCCAACTTTTTACTTGAGAGCTTAAATGTTATCATTGACAACCTAAGTGACTTTTGCTTGCTCATCAATCTTCCCTTTTAAAGTAAAGTTGGCTTTTCCCAAAAAGAAAGCTAATCCTGTTTACAACTTTAAAAATTGCAGAAGCACCTTTCTTTAGAGACAGACACTTGCTGTGTGACTTAACCATTTGTTGTGTGACTTCTACTGGGGTGGTATTAACTAATGCCTCTTCATCCCAGCCTGGGCTCCCAGGACAGTCTTATCTAGTTCAGGAATTCAATGGGTTTTCAGCAGCTACCTCAGGAGCCTTGATGGGGGCTTGCCAACAGGACCATGAGTGACTTAATAGCTATATAAAGAGCCCATACAGTCCACGGCTTCCCAAAAGCACATCCCAGGGAAGCCCTGGCCAATTTGCAGGCAGCCCTATCAAAGTCTCTCCTACCCTAGGGATTATTTACTACTAATAGAACTTTGGGGAGGGCCCACTGAGCTTCATGACTTTCTGAGTCCCCAAGTCTGAGTTTCCAAACCCTGAGTTTCATTAGTTCCTGAATCTTACAACGCTCCCTCCTCTCCAGCAGAGACCGTCTCTGCACACTGTATTTCTCTTTTTGAAACATAGACTATTAAAGTCGAGCACTCAAGGACTGATATTTTAAATTAACTATTTTTTACTGCTTTACCAAGGACATTCTCAAGCGAAACTGGCATTTATTTCACTGTGAGTGGGTGGCAGCAAAGACTCCAGCAACTGGTTTAACGCTACTGCTCTGGATCATTTTAAGATGCCAAGAAATTTTATCCGGTATTACTTTTGCATCACCAGTACAAATGCCACAAGGTTGAAAGCCATGCGATGCTTTAATATTTTTATGGAAATAGCTTTGCTACTGTGGACCCCTGAGAACACCTCACAGATCAACAAAGGTAAATAAACTACCTTTTCAGGATCATGGCCTTTCCATATTCTTTTGTCTCTTGATTACTTGAAAATATTTACCTGAGGAGAGAAAACTGTGCCTCTGTGTGGGCTACTTTCATCTCCTTTTATTTGGTGCCTGATAGAGAGAAAGTCATCAATGAAAGTTTTCTTAAGAGATGTTCAACATCAAGAAAGGTTTATCCAAGATGGCATTTAAAAAGAAAGATGACATTAAAATGAGCTCCTAAGGGAGAAAAGTTTGACAGGTGGAATTTGAAAGAAGAGCATTGTGGGTAGAAGGCAACACATTCAAGCCTTTTGCCATTTGACTTGATTGGCTATATAAATGATTGCCGTCCTTTGCTTGAGTGATGCTATATGAGGAATATGTTCAAGGATGTAAAGGCAAGGGGGAGAGTGTTAATGACTCTTCACTTGTAAATGGAAGGTAAGAGCAGAAGAGCAATATGTTTTAGAGAAGAATTTTATAAGAGATCTGTGCACATCTGTACCCCTAGGTAAGGAACAATAGGAAAAAGAGCAAGTGATGTCAGTGAGAAGAGAATTGCCAAGAATGACCCTTCACAAGGAAGGATCCAAACTGTGAAACCAGTTAGATTCAGGTTGAAAAAAAATGAAGCCTCCTCTCTCAAACTATGGCTAAGCATGGAGAGAGATAATTCAGTTTGCATCTGTGGTATGAGAAAGGTGAACTTTTTCACACCTGGTTTCATTTGTTATCTCTAAAAAAAGGAAGTTGTCTTTTTTTTTCAAGAAAACTTACTGGAAGATAGGCAATATCCTATCGTGGATTATTCTGCAAATAGCCCATGGCAAGAAAGTTGATTTCTAGTACTTTCTGTGTTTGTGTGTTTGTATAATTGTGTGTGACATAATTCCAGGGAAGCGAGAGATGGTGAGAAAGGAAAGGAGATGGAGAAGGAGCAGAAGCAGAACTTCTTGAGGAGGGGTATTTCTGCGGTGAGTGCTGTCTTGTTGTGTGAGGTCCATCTGTGGAGAACCTCTGAAGTACTGCAGAAGACTCAGAGGACACAATGGAGAAACAAGAATTTTCCCTATCACTCCTTCTACTGCTGGTTAAAGTTTTGTCCTAGAGATTGTCAACTACCCTGGGTTAATAATTTTGTAATTTCCCACTTACCCCAAGTTCCCAGGAAAGTCCTAGATGTGTGAGTGAACGTTGTATATGTGTGAGGATAATGGTGAAACCAAAAGGCAGGCGCTACATGAGCAACTCATGTGACACCATGGAGAGATCACAGGAAAAGAAAGTCCACAGGTTCTGGCATAATCTGTGACAGGTGTTTGCAATAGGAAGGTGACTTGAAAATAAATAGAATTCGAAGGTCAGGTGTTAATTTTGAGAATGACTAAAATTTTTGAGTGGCATTGACAGATCATTGGATTCTACACATCCATTGTGACAATTATTTCCAATACTGATATTTTCTCCAGAAACAAGCACGGTCCCCAGAATAATGTTTTCTGGAATAGCATTAGAAAAGGATAAAGGGAAGCAGTTAAGAATTGAGGATGAGAACTAATGTGACCAACTATGAACTTTGGAATAAGAAAAGTATGATCTCATAAAGTCAGAAAAATAAATTAGAGGTCCTGATAGATTTTGAATCTGGTTCACTAGGAATGAAACAAAAGCGATCCTGAAGGGAAGAAATAGGAAATCATAGGTGGAAAATACTAAGTTGGGAGGAAACATTTGGTAATGAGAATAACCGTTCTTGGGCCATGAGGATGAATGTGTGAAGGAAGATCGTCATGAGCATCCCATTTGAGTTCTCTGTCAAAGGTGCTGCTTGTATTGAGCCAATGGAGTTACAATGTGATGCTAAGAGAGGAAAAGTGAGGAGAAGTGAGATGTTACAGTTGCCGGGGATGTAGGAAAGGGGGCTGCAAGTTGGTAGGCACAGTAACAAGAAGGCACTGAAGTGCCATTAACTATCTCTACTGCCTGTGAGCACAGTAAAACAGCAGGATGCTGAGCCAGGGACCAGATGTTGGAAAGACAAAAATGAGTCTTCACAGTCGAGCTGACATATAATGAAGAGAGCATACACTGTGGAAACACATATGATGCTCTGTGCATTATTCTAGGAATTCATGGTAGCTGATGCTGAAGCAGAAACCTGACCACTGGTTAGACTTTTAAAAGGGGAACAGGAAGAAACAGGGATTCAAAGCAAAGAGGAGTAAGTAGTCAGCCACTGAGGTGTAGAAGAAAGCGGCTGAGAAATATTGATGAAGTCGCCTATTTTAATCACTTTAAAATATATTTATTATGTTCTTGAGTGTTATTTATAAATTCTTCCAAGTTATTATATTTTTGTTGCAATGCACAAATTTATATGTGAATATATAATTTAATTGTAAGAGTAATTCACACCTCCAGTGTATTTACTTTCTTGGCAGGCTCATGCCTCGACTCTCTGGAGCTTTGCAGGATTATGGAAGTCAGTCAGTGCAGAATCATCCACCGTGCCTTGAGCTCCGGTGGTGCAAGAGGCCACAAGTCTCCTGAAGACCAGGATGGGGCATTCATCACCAGGACAGTAATGTCCTCATACCCATTCTTAATGTTAAAGCCTAGAAAAAATAATCTATAAATGAAAGGCTGGGTCCACTTTGGGACTGCCTGCTTGTTTAAAGGCGGCACACTGCTATTTCACCTTCCTTTTGCTTCTTCTGAAGGAAGATTAGCTAACTTTCTTTCTATGGCCTTGGATGCACTCCCAAGGTTTAGAGAAGCGACAACAAAAGGGAAACAGATTCACCGGTTTTGATTAGCAGCCCTTTAAAGGGGATTCTGTGATGGTCAAGCGGCAAGGGCTTTCCAGACCTTCCCTGACCAGCAGTGGACATGTGCTTTTAGCCTGTTGGAGAACAGCCCAGGGTGATTGACAGCATGTGACAGACCAGGACCTAGGTGACATGGTGACAGGCGAACAGCTGATTGACATAATTGATTACTGGCTGTGTAACTAATGTGGGAACTAGCTCAATCATTTTTTTTTCTCTCAGTAGTTTAGCTTTCTTGCCTGGGTGTAGGTCTTACAGAGACACATACCATTAGTGGGGTTGCTAGACCCTATGGCAGCTCTCTTTCCAGTTTTTTGAGAAACCATCATACTGTTTTTCACCATGGCTATATTAATTTGTATTCTTCCCTGCTTCTTCCCTCCATATTCACCAGCATTTGCTAGTGTATGACTTTTTCTAAACAGGCATTCTGGATTGAAAGGATACGTCATTGCAGCTTTATTGTGTACTTGTTGGCCATTGCGTATATTATTTTGAGAAATGTCTCCTGAACTCAGGAAATACACCATTGTCAAGAATATTATGGAGCTGTTTTGTTATTAATAATTAGTCTTTTAGTGAATTTTTCTGAGTTTAAGTTAATGCCTGATAATAACTTCCCATAACAAGGAAGAAAATTCCAGGGCCATCATACATTGCATCACCTGTTATTAGTTCATAAACTGAAAATAAGAAATGTTTCCTGATGTTTCCTCAGAATTCCATCTCTTGTCACAGAGGGGTAGAGAGAAACTAAGTTACTCGAAGGAATGAATATCTCCAAGAGACGTAAGTTTGAAATATTTCAGCAATGTTTCATTTCAAGTCAGGCATTCACATTCTTTTTACCTTACTCCCTTCACTTCAGAAACAAAGAAACAAATTAGTGTGGCCAAAGAAATGCGCAGATCACCTGCACTTGCTAAACCAATGGCAAACTGCAAAGAAATCTTATAAACACTATACTAGGAAAGAGAGTTGAACAGAAAAGTCTCAATATTTTATGATTGTTTTGTTTGTTTGTTTTTGAGGCAGGGTTTCTCTGTATTCTCTGTAGTTTTGGAGCCTGTCTTAGAGCTAGCTCTTGTAGGCTGGCCTCTAACTCACAGAGATAAGCCTGCCTCTGCCTCCTGAGTGCTGTCATGTGGTGCTTGCACAACTTACCTAGCAATGTGTACGTTTTGTATATTTCTAAACCTCATCAGTATCTGAATTCTTAACAAGTTCTCTCAGTAGATGTATTAGTGGAACTTTGGGAACTACTGGATTTAATAATTTATTCATCTCTTTATTAAGGATTCCATGAAACTTCAATTTGGGTGACTGTAGCAAAAAGAGATGTCAGAGATGGATCGTCAGGTATATTTTTAGCTCTCATGTAGACTATGAAATATATCTAAACATTCTAGAAGTTAAAAAAAATTAAAGCTTGGCAAACCTCTACCTAGAGAACAGATTTAGGAGAATTAAAGAAGCAGTTACTGTGAGAATGGGTGGGGTATTCTGGTGTGGTCCATGCCTAAGCACAGGTTACATCAGTCAATTTTCCAAAATCAGAAAAATCCAGGGTTCAAGACCAAAATGAGCTAGACACAGACCAAGCTGGGTTTTATTTTGTTTTGTTTCTTTCTTTCTGTGCCTATGGTGGTTGTCATTCTGATTAGTCTGAGTCTTAAATAATTTTAGCAAGCAAATAGATGCCTTTCCAAACCTCCAGGCTACCATGCTATTTGAGAAACATAAAGCAACAGCCTGCCCAAAGGCTCTGGGAACACTGTTCTTCACCTTCAGAATAGCTGTGCATGTAGAGGCCTGCAGTTGGACTGTGACGTTTTAATTTACCCTTTCATTGGGGAATGGTTATTATTCATAATGATTTTCTCCTTCTTTCTTTTTAATAATAATTTTTTAAAAGCCCTCACGCTCTAGAGTAGTGCTCAGTGTCTGAGATCACACTTGATGACTAGCTGCTGTCCACTATCAGAGAGGAACAGGAACAGCCAGGTCTTGACTGAAAGGAGCTTCAAAGATCCAAAACCCCATGTCGATGTCAATGCTTTGGGTGGAATAAATGAACAGTTCTTCAACAAACACGTAGAGCAGAAAGCAAGGGACAAAGGGATGGCGAAAGAGAGAGAGGGAAGGAAGGAAGGAGCAGAAGGAAAGGGTAGATAATGTCAAGTGAGGAACAGTGTACTAGGGATGGCCAGACTAAGCAGCAGAAGTCTGTCTCCGGTGGTCACCCTCTCCCATCTTCCAAGGCTACCTCACTGTTTGCCCCNCCTCATCCCCACCCCCACATGCTTTCTTTGCTTTTTTCCCTCCTTATTCTGAGTCAACACTTAAATGAGCACTGTTGACAAAGGGTCAAAGGTGGCTGGAGAAATCTAATAATTGTGAAAGTGCAATTCCTCTGAAGGACCTCAGAGTGCAGCGG
Source organism: Bramus lutescens (assembly GCA_001685075.1). Classification (NCBI taxonomy): domain Eukaryota; kingdom Metazoa; phylum Chordata; class Mammalia; order Rodentia; family Cricetidae; genus Bramus; species Bramus lutescens. The sequence goes on along the minus strand of LOEQ01002819.1, from coordinate 398,865 downwards.
GAGCCCCTAACAGGAACAGTCACAGGTACATGACTCAAGAGCAGGAGCAGTCAGCACCTGGCTCTCTCTAGAGAAGCTTGTTTTCCTGTTCTTTCACATCTTAATTGGATTTAATTATTTATTTATTGTGTGTGTGTGTGTGTGTGTGTGTATGTGTATAGGTGTGCCACCCACTCCTATGGAGGTCTGAAGACAATTTGTGTATGTTGGTCCTTTTCTTTCACCATGTAGGTCTTGGGAATAGAAAAAGGTCACCAGCCTTGTGACAAGCATCTTTACTTGATGAGGCCTCTCTCCAGTCCCCAGAGATGCTTTCTTGCTTTATACTATTGCCTTTTAGTTAGAGGACGGTCTTAGCTTCCAAAGGGCATTGACAATATCTGGAGAAGACAGGTGGTAACAGGATTCAATAGAAGAAGGCAGAGAGAATATTCTGATGATGGTGAGACCCTGGCTTTCAAAAATGTGAGCGGCAAGGAGGGAAGAGAGGATAAGTGGCTGAGGAATTCCTGAGCAGAGGTTGCAGGCATCATGTGGCTCCTTTGTTACCCTGTGCTCAGTCATTTTCAGAGGTTCCTGGGAATCCTAGAGCCCTGACATGAATGTTGGGGTGATGGCCGCAGAAGCTACCAGCTAGCAATGCTGCTCAGCATTTTTTTTTTGAGAAGAGACCAATCTGGTGCTCTTCTGTGGCCATCACATATAGACTGTGACTCCAGACTACTCCAAGCAAGATTTGTTAAAGGTGTCCATCTTTCTTCTAAGATGTGAGGCTGTGCATCTTTATTGACCAGAACATTTATGTAATATGACACATCTATTTGTTTCCTGAACTTCTTGTCCATATTGTTGCTCTCTTTATTTTTGTTTAAGTATTTGTATGAAAATAGTAGGCTTTGCCTATTGTGTTGAAAGTTAGGTGAAGAAAATGTGATTATATGTCCCTTTGACATCATGTTATTTGCTCCCTAAGCATTACTAGAAGGGATCAGAGCATAAACAACTTCCAACTTCACCCCAACTTCCTCTCCATGCACACGAATGTGCACGTGTATGCATGCACATATCCTCCACATACGTGTTTCCATCCTGCTACCAAAAAACAGATTTCAGTTCAAGCCTGAGGCTATCTCAGGTTTATAAAGAGTCTTGTCTCAGGAGAACGTGGAAGGCAACACAGGAGAGGACTGATATTTTCCATCACTTTATTTGGAAGATGTGTAATGAGGCAGTGATTCTTTGCCTGCTTTCCATCTCTCTTGGCATCTTGATTTTGTCAAGTTCGCCATCACACGAGAAGCCATCTGCCTGTTGTGTTTGCTTTGAAGAAGAAAACACGATTCTCTGATTATGCTGCTGATTGTACCAGAGTCTAGTGGGTTCTGCAGGACAGGATGTGAGTGGGCTCACAACACAAAATTCTGTGGCCTCTCCCAGAGTCTGCTGTTCATGGAATTAAAACACTTTGCCTTCTTCCTCATGAAGACCCCTTATAATCAACAGCTGCTGTTGGAACACAATCAGCACTGACGGCAAGAAGTCTCTGTAGCAGTTGGCATACGATAATCTGTGGAATACTATTCTGTCCTAGGTGGAATTTCATAAAACCCAACTACTAAAAGCAGCTCCTCTGGAACAAAGGTCAAAGGTAACATAAAGTTAGCTACTCTGTTTATTTGAGTTGGCTTGTTTATGGTTGCAAGCATGATATTCTGAGGAGGTGACTCTAGTAGGAAACTTCAGTGTGAGTACCTGAGTCAACACCTAGGTTCAAGAAATGAGAAAAATGTTAAACAAAATTTTTAGCAAGCTTATGGAATTAACAAAATCTCATCATGTGGACTCATGAACTATCCATACTTAAAAGATCCATAAAGGCACCATCCTTCCGGGAACATCACATGGGAGGTAATATATGAGTAAAACTTCAAGTTTATATGCACTATGCACTACATTAGTCTGATAGCTAAACAGTCCTAGAGTTTCTTATATTGTTATTTTCTCAGAGAAAATTTATATATATA
>LOEQ01002819.1:378898-393445 GCA_001685075.1 Bramus lutescens | reverse complement strand
ATCTATCTATCTATCTATCTATCTATCTATCTATCTATCTATCTACATATATGCTCCCTTCCCTTCTTCCCTCTCCCCATTTACCTTCTCCCATGATCCTTTCCCAAATTCCTCATAAGATTTTGTCTTATGTAGATTAGATAAATGTATGTCTCTCTTAGGATCATCTTTGTTGTCTAGGTTCTCAGGGATTGTGAATTGTAGGCTGGTTTTCTTTGCTTTATGTCTAAAAGCCATGTTTGAGTGAGTACATATATTTCTCTTTCTGAGTCTGAGTTACCTCGCTCAATATGATGTTTTCTAGACCACTTGCCCACAAATTTTAAGATGTCATTTTCCTTCTGTGTAGTACTCCATTGTGTAAATTGTGTAAAAAAGAAGATGTACTGCATCTTCTTTATTCATTCTTCGGGCAAGGAGCATTTAGGTTGTTTCCAGGTTCTGGATATAACATACAAACCAGGCAATCTACTATTAAGGACCTCCTTAGCTCTCCCTCTGCTGTTAAATGTCCCTATGGCTGGAAACCCACCTGAGGGTCAAACGAAGTTGGTTGTCTGTTTTCCCTGTGAGAAATAATGATGGTTATGGTAGTGAACAGTAATGTGAGGAGGAGGGTGTTGATGACATCACTAGCAGATACTGTCTTGGTCTGCTCGAATCCCTGCTCAGCCTTTCTTTGACAAATGCTCCCTCGGAAACTGCTGCCTCTTTCCAGATTTTAGTTGAAGTGTCAATCACAGGGAGTATACACTCAAACGCCAGCACAAATATTTTTTCCTCGTTTCTTTTATTGAAAATAGATTCTTTTCTCATAGAATATATCCTGGTTATAGTTTCCACTCAATCTACTTCACCCCCAGGATCCACTCTCTTTATGACTCTCGTAAGAAAATAACAGGCTTCTAAGACCTAACAACCAAATATGACAAAATAAAATATAATAAGATAAAGCAAATCTATCAAATTTAAGTTGAACAGAGCAATTCAAAAAGAGGAGAATCCCAAAAGCAGGCACAAGACTCAGATATTCACTAATTCTCACACTCTGGAGTCCCATTAAAATACTGAGCTAATACCTATAATATATACACAGAGAATGTGGCGTGTGTTGTAGGGGGTCGTTTGTTCATTTCCCGGCCACCCAAACTCCCTAAATAACCACACAGAAACTGTACTAATTAAATCACTGCTTGGCCAATTACTTAAGCATATTTCTCACTAGCTCTTACATCTAGAATTAACCCATCTCCATTATTTTATATTTTACCATGAAGCTCATGGCCTACTGGCAAAGTTTCAGCATGTCTGTCTCTGGTGGTGGCTCCATGGCTTCTCTCTGACTCTGCCTCCTTTCTCCCAGCATTCAGTTTAGTTTTCCCTGCATACCTCTATTTCCTGATCTATAAAAATAGTAGAATATCGTTAGGAGACATTTTATTGATAATTAATTTTTCAGACCAGTAGTGTTTAGTTTCTAGGTCTCTGGCCTTATCTAGTATCTGGTTCTTTGTTATCCAAGCAGTATCAGGCATGGGTTCCTGATACTAAGGACTGGGCCTTAAGTCAAATCAGATATTTGACTTAAAATAGTTATCATTTATGTAACAGTTAATATCTACTTACAAGCAAATATTTTTCATGCAGGACAGATTGTGGGTCACAGGTTTTGTGACTGGGTTGATGTCCATGTTTCTCTTTTGTTAGCTTGCACACCTTCCAGTACATAAGGGACTAGAATGTAGGGGTGAAGGCTCCACGTATGTGCCAGCTCTACTTCTCCTTTTTGAATGAGTTGTGTGGATGCTACCTATGGCAAAGGGACACCACTGTGGATTTGTGGAGAACAAGCCATTGTCTTAGATACAGCCTAGGTTGTTTGGGAATTTCCATGAGACTCACTTGGTCAACAACTCAATGAAACCCAGTCGTACTGAAAGCCTTGCAAGCTCAAAGGAGATGGCCAGTTGAGACTCTGTATCCCACATTGCTAAGAGTTCCCAGTGAAATCACCTTCACACATCTCAGGATTTTCCACTACACTTGGTTTCCATATCAACCCCCAAAGCCCCCCAAGTCCAAATGTTTCTCTTGGCATTCTCTTCTCTACCCCATTTCTTCACCAACTTGATCTTCCTGCTCCTGTCCCCACCCACCCCAAATCAGACCATAAAATCTATTCTATTTACCTCTTCTAGGAAAATACATTCATCTCCCCTAGTCTCCTCCTCTTTACCTAACCTCTCTAGGTCTATGGACTGTAGCTTAGTTATCATTTATGTAACAGTTAATATCTACTTACAAGCAAATATGTATCAAATTTACCTTTCTGGGTCTAATTACCTCATTCAGGATAATTTTGTTCTTGTATCATCCATTTGCCAACAAATTTTGTGATATTATTTTAAAAAATATCTGAGTAAAACTTCATTGTAAATATATCACATTTTCTTTATCTATTTTTCTGTTGAAGGCCATCTATGTTATTTCCAGTTTCTGGTTATTGTGAAAGCTTTGATGAACATGGTTGAACAAGTGTCCTAGTGGTAGGATGATACGTCCTTTGGGTATATGCCCAAGAATGGTATAGTTGTATGTGGGGGTTTTTGGACTTTAGAAAAAGATCATTTAGATTTTTAATGGGATGTTCAGCAGGCCTGTGAGATTGTTATACAAAGAACTTGAAATCGACAACTAAATGAAAAACAGTGCTAACTGCTCTGAATGTTATTTTCAGTTTTCAGTATAGCAGAAATACAAATTGCCAAAAATAGTGTCAGAGGAGAACATTTCCAAAGTCAGATCCACAAAACTGAGTTGTGTTTTGAGATAGATGGATTCCCAGTTTTCTGAGAAACTACCACATTGATTTCCAGAATAGCTATGGAAGTTTTTTTACTCCCACCAGCAGTAGAGGAGTGTTCCCCTTGCTCCACATCCTCACCAGCATGAACTGTCCCTTGTTTTATTGATCTTAGCTGTTCTGGTATAAAGATAGAATTTCAAGGTCATTTTTGATTTGCATTTCCTTGATGACTAAGGATATTTAACATTTCTTGAAGTTTTTCTCAGCAACTTGAGTTTGCGCTACTGAAATTTTCTGTTTTGATCTGCACCCCATTTTTAAAATTGGATTGTTTCTTGAGTGAGTTCTTTATATATTTTGGATATTATTCATCTATTAGATGTGTAGTTGGTAAAAAAAAATTCTTGCCTAATCTGTAGACTGCCATTTTGTGCAATTGACAGTGTTCTTTGCCTTACAGAAGCTTTTCAGTTTCATGATGTACCATTTATTGTTGATCTTAGTGTCTGTGCTGTCAATGTTCTGTTTAGAAAGTCATCTCCTGTGCCAATGCCTTCAAGGATAACCCTCACCTTCTCTTCTATCAGCTTTAGTTTATTTGATTTTATGTTGAGTTTTTTGATTCCCAACTTAAGTTTTGTGCAGGGTGGTAGGTGCGGATCTATTTGCATTCTTCTACATGCAGACATCTTCTACACCAGAACCATTTGTTGAAAATGCTAACTTTTCCAGTATGCATTTCTGGCTCATTTCTTGAATCAAAAATCATATATATGTGAATTTATGTCTGTGTCTTCAACTTCATTCCACTGATGAACATGTCCATGTTTATGCCAAAACCATGTGATATTTACTACAATTACCTGGTCGTACACCTTGAATTTGGGAATGATGAAACTCCAGCAGTTCTTTCATTGTTAAGAGTTGTCTTAGCTATTCTGCTTTTTTGCTTTGTTTGTTTTTCCATGTGAAGTTGAGAACTGTCCTTTCAATTTTATTGGAATTGATAGGGATTGCATTGACACTGTCAACTGCTTCTGGTAAGATGACCATTTTACTATGTTAATCCTACTGAACCATGAGCGTGGGAGATCTTTCCAAATTCTGGTATTTTCTTCAATTTCTTTCTTCAAAGACTTGAAGTTTTTTTTATAACACAAGTCTTTGACTTGCTAGGTTAGTTACTCAAAGGTATTTTATATGATCTGAGGCTATTGAGAAAGATATTGATTCACTGCTTTACTCTTTAGTCTGTCATTTGTATATAGGAGAGCTACTGATTTTTTGTGACTTAATTTTTTTTTATTCAGCTAGTTTGTTGAAAGTATTTATCAACTGTAGGAGCTCCCTGGTGGAATTTTTAAGATCACTTATGTATACTATCATCATTTGCAAATAATAGTACTTTGACTTCTTTCTTTCCAATTTGTATCCACTTGAACACCTTTGGCTGTCTCAGTTGCTCTACCTAAAACATTGAGTATTATATTGAACAGATATGGAGAAAGTGGACAACTTTGTGTTGCCTCAAGTTTAGTGGAATTGCTTTGAACTTCTCTCCATTTAATTTGATGTTGGCTATTGGTTTATTGTAAATTGCCTTAATTTTTTATGTATAGCCAGTTTATCCCTAAAATTTTGGGGACATTTATAATGAAGAGGTGTTGGATTTTATTAAAGACCTTTTCTGAATCTAATGAGATGACCATGTGGCTTTTTTCTTTTAGTTTGTTTATATGATGGATTGCATTTATTTTTTTTATATATTGAACCATCCCTGCATATCTGGAATGAAACCTACTTGATCATAGTGGATGATCTTTTTGATGTGTTCTTGGATTCAGTTTGCAAGTATTTTATTGAATATTTTCTCATCTATGTTCATAAGGGAAATTGGTCAGTAATTTTCTTTCTTTGTTGAGTCTTTATGTGGTGTGGGAATCAGAGTAACCATGGACTAATAAAATGTGTTGGACAATGTTCCTTCTATTTATATTTTGTGGAATAATTTGCGGAATATTGGCATTAATTCTTATTTGAAAATCTGGTCGAATTCTGGCCTAGAACCATCTGACCTTAGTCTTTTTTGGGGGGAATACTTTTAATGACCGCTTCTGTTTCACTAGAGGTTATAGGCCTGATAATTGTTTATCTGATCTTGATCTAACCTTGCTAAATGATTTCTATCAAAGAAAATTTCTGTTTCTTTTAGATTTTCCAATTTGGTGAAGTACAGGTTTTAAAAGTATTTCCTTAGGATTGCCTGGATTTCCTTGGTGTCTGTTGTTATGTCCCCATTTTCATTTATGATTTTGTTAATTTGTATATTCTTTCTCTATTGGATAAGGGTTTGTCTATCTTGTTGATTTTCTCAAAGAACCAACTCTTTGTTTCATTGATTCTTTGAATTGTTCTCTTTGTTTCTATTTTACTAATTTCAAACATTAATTCGATTATTTCTTTCCCTCTATTCCTCTTGGGTGTGCATACTTCTTTTTATTCTAGAACATTCAGGTATGCTGCTAAGTTGCTAGTATGAGTGCTCTCCCTTTATTTTATATAGGCCTTAGTACTATGAACTTTACTCTTAGCACCACTTTCACTGTGTGCCATAAATTTGGATACACTGTATATTCATTTTCATTGAATTCTATAAAGTCTTTAGTTTCCTTCTTATTTCTGTCTTGACTCATTTTTCATTCAGTAGAGAGTTGTTTGGTTTTCATGAGTTATAGCCTTCTGTTGGGTCTGCTGCTATCTAGCTTTAGTCTGTTGGTTCAGGGAGTTATTTCAATTTTCTTGCATTTTTAGAGACTTGCTTTGTAGATGAGTATGTGGTCAGTTTTGGAGAAGGTTCTATGAGGTGCTTAGATGAAGGTACATTCTTTTGTGTTTGGGTGAAATATTCTATAAATATTTGTTAGGTCTGGTTGGTTTGTCACATCTATTGGCTCCAGTATTTCTCTGTTTAGTTTTTGTCTGAATGACCTGCCTATTGGTGAGAGTATCATTGAATTCTCTCATTATCACTGTGTGAGCATCAATATGTGATTTAAGCTGTAGTAGTGGTTTTTTTCTCACAAAAGTGGGTGTCCTTGTGTTTGGGGCATGTTAATAGTTGAATATCATCTTGGGGGATTTATCCTTTGATGAATATGAAGTATCTTTCCCATCTCTTTTGATTAGTTTTGGTTTGAATTCTCTTTTGTTAGATATTAAAATATCTACACCACTTGCTACTGAATTCAATTTGCTTGGAATACCTTTGTCCAAACTTTCACCCAGAGGAAATGTCTATCCTTGATGTTGAAGTATGTTTCTTGGATGTAGCAGGAGAATGGACCCTGTTAATGCATCCATTCTGTTAGTCTGTGTCTTTTTATTGAGGAATTGAGACCACTGATATTGAGCTTTATCAATGACCAATGATGGTTGATTTGTGTTATTTTATTATTTGTTTTTGTTGTTGTTGTTGGTGGTGGTGGTGGTGGTGTGTGTGTGTGTTTCTATTCTCTTGATTTTTCTGGTATGAAATTATTTATTTCCTGCATCTTCATGGGTAAGGTCAACCTGTTTGTGTTGTTTTCCTTCTAGTATGTTCTGTAGGCCTGGATTTATGAGTAGATATTATTTAAATTTGACTTTATTATGAAATATCTTGTTTATTCCATCTCTGGTGATTGAAAATTTTGATGGGGGTATTAGCCCAGGTTGATATCTGTGACTTTTCAGAGTCTGCAGGACATCTGTCCAGGCCCTTCTGGCTTTTAGCGTTCCATTGAGAAGTCAGGTGCAATTCAAGCAAGTGTGCCTTTATAGGTTTCTTTGTCTTTTTCCCTTCCAGCTCTTAATATTCTTTTTTTTTCAATTCCATATGTTGTTAAAAACATAAAAGAAAGAAAGAAGACATTCTTCTATGATTTTTTTGTTGAAAATATTCCCTGGTACTTCGAGTTAGAAATCTCCTTCCTCTATTCCTATTATTCTTAAGTTTGGTCTTTGCATACTGTCCATACTGTCCCAGATATCCTGAATGTTTTGTGTAAGGAATTTTTTAAATTAACATTTTCCTTGACCCATGTATCTATTTCTTTTACCATATCTTCAATGCCTAAGATTCTGTCTTCCATTTTTTGTATTCTGTTTTTGAAGCTTGCCTCTGTAGTTCCTGTTCAAATTCCTAAATTCATTTCCACAATTTTCTCCATTCATTATTTTATTGGTTCTATTTCCATTAAGACCAAACAGGTTTTGATCTGTTTTATTCATTTCTCTCTACTGTTTGTCTATGTTTTATTGAATTTCTTTAAGGGTCTTATTTATTTCCTCTTAAGGACCTTTGTAGTGATATTTTGTTTGTGATCTAACAAGTAAAGCTTGCCTGAAGATCAGAGTGCAGTGTTAAGCCCCTAGTTATCCATAGAGGCCAGACAGTGATGGCACGCATCTTTAATCTCAGCACTCAGGAGACAGGGCAGATAGATCTTTACGAGTTCAAGGTCACCCTAGTCTGCACAAGATTGAATCTGTGTAAAAGAGAAACAAGAGCTCACACAAAGATGATCTCAACACTTGGGATCACACACCTTTAGTTCCAGCCCTGGGGAGGTGGAGACAGAAGGAATACAGCTGGGCAGAAAGAAGAATATAAGGCAGCAGGAGAAAGGAGATTATATGCAATCTGAGGCTTCAGTCTGAGATGCGGTCTGAGGTTTCAGACAGACAGCATTTGGTATGAGGATCCGTAGAGACAGGATTACCCCATTGGCCTGAGCACTGGTGGAGGTAAGAACTCTCTAGTGGTTGGCTGTTCTGCTTCTCTGATCTTTCATCATTAAGCCCTATATCATTACTCTGGGTTTTTATTATTAAGATCAATTAGAATTCATGCTGCAGACCCCCATCATCTTCATTTGCGGGTTTTATTCTTGTGCTCTCGCTATGGTGAATACTCAGAGTTTGCTGTGGTAGAATAGCTGGGCTCTAGCAGAGACGTATTGTCCTGGCTGCTGTTGATTGTTTTCACACTAGTGTCTAAGCATATGGGTTAGGATAATTATAAGTCAAGGTGCTGATTTCCAGTCTTCGCTCTGTTCAGAGGGTCTTTTGTTCCTTGTTTTCTGTTTCTGCTCTGGATTTTCAGAGAATATGATAGCTGGGTGTTGCCTGCTCTCCAGGCCTGCTCATCCGGTGTGTTCACAGGGAATGCCTGCTGGTGTTGCAGGCTGGGCTACTGGGATGAGTTGTGGAGAGGAAGATTGTGGGAAGTCTTTGCCATTCACTTGGTGTAGAGTCCAAAGGAAACAGACAGTGCAGCAATTTTCCTGAAACCAAGAGGGGGATGAGACTGCGAGAACTGGAGCTCAAAAGCAGTAGAAGCGTGGGTCTGCCTCCAGCCTACTAATTAGTTGTGCTGTAAGGCGGGACCCCTGGTTTAGCAGGCCGTGCCTGCTGGGGTTGAGGGCTGGGATAAGGCCATCAATTTGGGGGAGATTGGTTAAGAGTGGAAGGACGCTGGGATCCATAAGTAATGTGGCCAGGGCGAAGGAAGGCTGCAGCTGGTGTTCTGTTGTAGTATTGGGGATGAGACTGGGGGATTGGATTTGGAGTGGAGGGTGAGTAATGGGGATTTTCAGTTGGCTTACCTGTTTCCCTGTTCTGCTTAGCTGATGTGTTACCAGTGAATGCCTGCTGGTTTCGGAGCCAGGTGAATGGGATGAACTGGGGGAAGCAAGGTGGAGGGAAAAGATCTGTGTTATCTGTTAGGAATGGGGTCAGAGAAGAAAGGAAAGATATGTTTTAGAGGTGGGCTCAGCAATGGCCACCTGTCTCTCATTAGATCACAATGAGTTTAGGAAATTGGGCTTTAGGGATTTGTTTTCAGAGACTGAAAGACACATCTCAGAAAGTCAAACATTCAACCAAAAAAGCCAAAAGTCAAAAACCAAAACAACAACAACAAAAATGGAAAATTTTATTTGAAAGCCACGTCACAAGAATAGTGTATCCTAAGATGATCATAAGAAGTCATTTCCTTTATTTTTGGCTCCAAGGGATTCTAAGCACTATATTACTATGGCAGACAGTTAATACTGATCAGTGAGGAATATCTTTTATAACATTTAACATGGTACCAAGCCCAGAACTCATTCATCAGAACGTCAGACTTTTAGTAGGGGAAGGATGACAGAAACCAGTAGTTGGGATCAAAGCAGCATGCCAAAGAAGGTTGACTGTAGAGATGGGAAGTGGCTCTTTATTACTGGCAAGGCAATAATACATTTGCCCTTGTTATCTGGAATATCTTTAAAAAGCCAAATCTGGGGATGCTCAAAACCTTACATGAAAAGTGTATCATTTGCACATTCCTTCACATATCCCCTGGAGCACACATTGTTTATGGGTAACCGTGATACCCATTACATTGTAAGTGCTTTGTAAACAGCAGCTGTGTACACTGTTACATGTGTTGGTTAGTCAACTTGACAAAGTCATCTAGCTTATCTAGAGGAAGAAGGAACCTCAGTTGAAAAGATACCCCCCATTAGATTGGCTTGTAGGCAAATTTGTGGAGGTGTTTCTTGATTAATGACTGATTGGGGAGGGCCCAGCCCACTGTGGGTGGTGCCTCCCCTGGGCAGATGATCCTGGGTGATATCAGAAAGCCATCGAGAGCAAGTTAGCAACATGCATCTATGGTCTCTGTTTCAGTTCTTGCCTTCAGTTTCCTGCTTTGAGTTTCTACCCTGATCGCCCTTCATCATGGACTACGATCTAGACATGTAAGCTAAATACATCCTTTACTCTCTGAGTTGCTTTTGGTCATGGTGTTTTATCACAGCAACAGAATGTCCAGTATGACATCAGAGAATGACAAGGAAATAGTCTTACATATTTAGTATAGGTGTAACTTAAAAATAAATATTTTCTGTTTGTAGTTCTTTTTGAAATGGAACCCACAAATACTGATGACTCACTGCATTTCAGAGTTATGGAATATTTGTACACTGTGTGAAGATATGTTGCTGTGAGTGGTATAATAAAAAGCTGAATGGCCAATAGCTAGGCAGGAGAGATAGGCAGAGAGAAAGGAAGAGGAAGACAGGATTGAGGTGCACAGAAGAAGCCAAGAGACACAGAGCAAGCAGGATGTGCAGGAGGAGAGGTAACAGCCACGAGCCACTCATCTGAACACAGATTAATATAAATGGTTAATTTACATTATAAGAGCTAGTTAGGAACAAGTCTAAGTTATAGGCTGAACTTTCATAATTAGTAAGAAGTCTCTGTGTCATATTTGGGAGCTGTTAGGACAGAGAAAGACTTGTTGCATTTTAGGACTTTAGATGCCACTAAAGCCATTCTGGATATTTATCTGATTAATAGACCTTTTGGCTTCACCCTTTTGCTCCTCACAGTGGGTGTTAACAACAGTCAGCTTTCAGTAGACATTCCCTACTCATGCCCCTCACCAACCTGCACTGCCAGGCCATTTAGAACTGTGGTTGAGTGCAGGTAGAACAGAAAGAAATGGGTTAGAATCCAGACACCCCACTATTCAAATGGAGTCAAAGTAGGTTCTTAATATTTTCTAGGCACGAAGTCATTTCTATGATGCTATTCTCATTAATCTTGTTCTCTTTCTCTCTCATCTGCCCATATTTCACGAGGGACTGAAGGAGAACAAAAAGCTGATACCAGCTGTTCATGCATAGCTCAGCAAGTATATGTGAAGGGAAACCTTTGGAGAGGACCTGGACCATGTCAGGCCAAGCTGTGAGAGGAGAAAATGAAACATGAAAGAATGAAGTAAAGTGTAATGTAGAGAGGAGTACAGGAGAAGAGCTTCCACAAAAGCTAGGCCGCAAAAAGGATGATTAGAATTGGGCCCCACCCAAAGAGACTAGATCAATCCATACTGTACATTAGCTCAGATACATAGAAAAATAAGAAGCCAAGACTCAGGAAAGGCTAGAAATCAGATCCATAAGACCATGGTGGAAACAAAAAGCAGTGACATTATACAAAAGTCAAGATTTTAATAAGATGAGCTGCAGCCAACAGGTATGGCAGCCCCAAAGCACTGAAGCTTTTTATTTGTATATAAGTCTCCCCTGAAGAAAGGTGGATGAGGCTGAGTTGGATTGGATTGGAATGTGCTGAATTGAATCAAATCAATCTCCAGCAGCTGAATCTAGTCTGGCCGAGGAGACAGTCAATTCCCAATAACCACAAATAGAGATTCAGAAAAGAAAAATCATATAACTTTCCACATTTTGAAAACAGGTTGTAAGGGGGAAAGAAGATATTTGATTTCTTAATCACAAGCTTTGGCCCCAAATATCTTATATTTGAATGTTTGAGTGTCTGAAAACAGTGTCTGGTCTGCCAACTTTCTGTTTTGCACAACTGCCCAAATGGGTTACAGCTGTTCAATTCAAAAGTCCCTGATTTTAAGGCAACTACATGTCTTGGTCCAGTGACCTGTGTTCCATTGGGAGATTTACCTATTTTTTTTTAGGGAATTTTTCATCCTCCATTCAAAAAATGAATTCCGTAGTGAGCCAGAGTTGATTATATCCCTAAATCCAATCTATGACCACCTAGGTAATGTGAGCTGCAGCTGTCTTATAGGAATTTCACCTCTATATTTGGGGGTACATTTACCTCAGGACCTCAGAATATGTTTATCTAGTGTGGTAGGAATAGGAATAAGTTTTCATAATCAGAAAAATAAATAATATAGTGGAAAAATCTCTGTAGTTTGGTCATGATTTCTTATATATATTTAGTTGTCCCTATACATTGAGATCTTCAAGATCTCACAAGCCTTTTGGTCCTGCTATGACCATGTGATGAATCTATACCCCTTGGATAATGTTAGAGCTCGCAAAGGACATAGGACATGAAACTTCCTGCTGTAGGCAAGAAGGAAGACCAGAGTGGGGGACTTTATGAACTCTGGTTTCAGATCCAGGGAATAAAAGATTGCTGTTGTGTGGATCTCAGTGGCATGGAGGAGGAACCTGCTCTAGAAGTCTTTCTAATAGATAAAAGTCTATTCATGTAGCCTGGTGGGGAAAAGAACTAATGAATCATGTACTAGTTGGATAATTAGAAAAGTCAGTGCATGCAGCATCATTCAGCACCCCCAGCCAGCTCTACACACATTCAGAACCCTATGAACTTCTTAAGCAAAGAACTGGCTCTTCATAGAAAGCCAAATGTCACATAGTCACTGGGCTCTGATGAAATGTAGCATTATAAACCCAAATGGGGGAGACCTAAAAAAATAAGGAGCAATATTTAAGGGTAATTGTTGATGCTTAACCTGGGAATAAATAGACAAATATTTCCAACATCTGATTATCTAAGGACACTAGATACTAGGTATGGTGCTGGTAAGGTTCAGCTCTCCTAGGGCAGAGTCAAGGACATTCACAGGCAGGATCAAGAATGGAACTGGACTGTTATTCTGAGGAATGATACATTGAGTCAGAATGGTTGGTGAAGTCAGAGATCATGGGCCAAGGTGGGTACATGTGTATGAACCTTTCCGAGATTTGTGCTATAGCACAAAAATCACAGAAGAAGGGACATTTAAAAAGTTGTGAGCTTCAGATATGAATAGCTTATGTATTCTCTCAATCCGTAATTCTCGAGTTTAGTATGTACAGGAATCACTTAAATTTCAAGTCTGATTCAGCGGGTCTAAAAAGGTCTTTAAGTTGTATGATATTTTAACTATAATCCAAGGCAATACCTACTGCTATTCAATTTTGGTAAGGGTATAGAGCAGTGGTCCTCAATTCTGGCTGGATATTAATTAACTTTGAGGTATGTTGACTTCTACCCAGGTCCCTCTCACAAAGGACATTATTGATTGATTCTGATATTAAAAAGCTTACCTAGCTTGAACATGATTTGGGCACCTGTCTGTGACTACTTCTGTCAGCCCTCAAGTAGGTTTCAAAAGAATTTTGTTCAATTCTTTCTTCTAATTTTGGTTCTCTCAATGAATCCTCTACTGATACTTCTTGAGTTTACAAAATTTCAGAATACTAAACTTTCTGATCTTGCATTCAACCAAATAACATTGCAGGAAAGTAAATATTGTCTATTCTTCTGTTTGGAGTTGGATTTGAAAATGCTAACATTGTGAGTCCCATATTTTCTTATTTTGTTCTTAGCATTTAAAAGTTACTATAAAAATTCTTCTAAAATGTGTCACTCTGACAGTTTAGAAATTTCTACTTTCTTGTTGCTTTTCAAAAATCCTTCTTGTTGGCAACAGCCTACCCTCAGACCACGTCTATTGCCTTCTTACTGTGTTGCTTGGCTTGTGCCCTAATGACCTATCTGTTCTCTCATTACCTTCCTAGACCGGAGTCAACCCCAGCTGAACTTTCTTAGGAAGTTGATGTCTTGTTTAACTCCACATACTTCTCTTCTCAGAGAGAGAAGGGCAAACGAGGATAGCTATCAGGCGCAGGATGGGCAGAGCACACAGCTAATCCATCACCCTATTGGGACAATCATGTGTGAAGAGGATCCAACAACAGTCTTTCTGCTTACATCATCCATTCTCCTAAGACTGGAGCCTTCCCAATACCTAGTCCCTCCCATTCCCATTTCACCCCTCTCTTCTATCATCTCAGAACAAAAGGTTTGCATCAGTTGAAAAGCTGGCTTAGGAGGACTTTGACGCTCTGGCTGGTTTCTCCTACCCCCTCTCTCTAGTTACTATCATTCTGTATCATTCCAGACAATTTAATCCTAGGCACTGTGCCTACAGCTAGAGTAGGAGGCACCAAAAGGATTCTAGTTACTTAGTGGAGTGTGAATGGCTTGGTGTCTCCTAAGCAGCGACGAAGTAAATATGTGTTCCTTAATTCAGGAGTGTTTAGAAGCAAAATTTTAACACAAAAGTGCCATTTCTCAAAGTCCATTGGAGAGGTATTTTTCAGACTGGAGATCACTGATCAGTCGTGAATGTGAATTCTTGTGCTGCATTGGTGTGCCTTGTTTTTCTCATTAGATGAGTTTTTCCCTTTAGTTGAAAATAGATTTCTTTCACATAATATATCCTGGCTATGGTTTTCCCTCCCTTTGCTCCTCCACATCCTCCCCACCTCCCCTCCCATCCAGATCCACTCCCTTTCTGTCTCTCATTAGAAAATCAGCAGGCTTCTAAGGGATAATAATTAAATAAAATAAAACAAAAAAATGAACACAATAGAATTGGACAAAACAAACAAATGAACATAAGAGGAAAGAAGTCCAAGAGAAGGCACAGGAAACAGAGACTCCCTCATTTCTGCACTCATAAATCCCACAAAAACACTAAATTGGAAGCCATAATATGTGCACAAAGGATCTACTAGAGACTCTGTAACTGGAGGTTTCTGTCCCACTTGCCAGTCCCCAAATAACCAGTCTGAGGCCTGATACTAATAAATTGTTTGGCCAGTTGTTGGAGGAGGCTGCTAGTTTGTTTCCTGACTGCCCTGACTGGAAATAATTACACAGAAACTGTGTTACTTAAATCACTGCTTGGCCAATCACTTAAGCTTATTGCTATCAAGTTCTTATATCTTAAATTAACCCATTTCCATTCATCTGTGTATCACCATGTGGCTTTGGATTACTGGGTAAAGTTCTGCCCAGCATCCAGTACCTGTCTCCAGTGGGCTACATGGCTTCTTCCTGACTCTGCTCTCTCTCTCTCTCTCTCTCTCTCT
>LOEQ01002819.1:343954-357719 GCA_001685075.1 Bramus lutescens | reverse complement strand
AGAACTCTCTAGTGGCTGGCCACTCTGCTTCTCTGAGCCTTCAGCTTTCACCCCCTGAGATTAAAAATTACCACCTCAGGATGTCCTTACACAGCCTCAACTTGGATATTTTTAATGTTGGGAAACCTGCTTATGGTTGGCTAGGGATACAAGACTCATTTCAAACTATGTTAAAGCTTCTCCTTCTGGGACAGACCTGCAGATCCAAAACTTCAGAGTCTCCAGAACACAGAGCAGCAACAGAACATCTAAGAGGAGTCCCGGTACCCAGGCTATAGCAGAAGCCAGTGGCCTCGAATCAAAACAATGATTCATTGTAATGAACACTTACAAGTAAAGATGTATGGACTCACTGGGCCACGCCACAGCTTCCACCCCAAGACATTATTTGTTTGTTTTTGTTTTTGTTTTTCTTTTACATTTTATTTTATTTTGTGGGGGAAGATGCAAGGGCAGAAGGAAGCTGTGAAGAGATGGGGAGATGGATGAAATTGTTATGCATAATATGAAATCCACAAAGAATTAATAAAAAAATTTTAAATTTCCCCTTTTAACTATTCCACTTCAGCTCTACAAGAAATATCAGCCTGGTTCCTCTAAAATGATATTTCCCTCCAATATTTAGATGCTTTTATCATGTGTCTTCTATGATTTTTCTTCTCCAATAACAATAAACATAGTTATTTCAGTAACTGCTGATTGGAGACAACTCTCAGACTCAGTTACCTCTCCCCAGTTTATATATATATATATATATATATATATATACACATACATACATACATACATACATACATACATNTGGTTGCTGGGAATTGAACTCAGGACCTATGGAAGAGCAGGCAATGGTCTTAACTGCTAAGCCATCTCTCCAGCCCACCTCTCCCCAGTTTGAGAACACTTTTTATCAGAACAGATATAGGAGAGAAACAAAGAGCCATGAAACTCTTGTGCCTTCAGAATTACTTTAAGAACGAGTCTGTTCCATTCCCTCAACAGTTAGAGTTTAAATTACAAAGTCATTGAACCACCAGGCTGCAATATCTCCAAGAAGGATCACACCTACAAGGCAATGAATCTACAGGACACTGGGGATTTATTGCATGTTCTTTTATTGGAGCAATTTGTTGACAAATGCTCAAGGAAGAGTTCTTAGCAATCAGTGACAATAAAAACCTCATGATGATAATTTTCCCAAACACTGTCCAGGAGAAAAACAGAGACACAATCCTTAGCCAAAGGTAGGCTTTCTGCACCTTCTACTGATTGTTTTATTTATCATCTCTGGAGGAATTTTAGATGTTTCAAACCTAAAGCTACATCAAATCTGGGCTATATAAAAATAGCAAAAGTGTTATATTTATCTTCATTCACTAACCCTAGCAAAAAGCTAAAAAGAATTGGAGTTTAAATCCTATTACTCCCCCACAGTTCCAACCCTCAGGTCACAATGCCAAGTGATACAATTGCTTTTGGCATAAGGAAGGGACTGTCACACAGACCAGCTGTGGCCGGTGCTCAGGAAGAGGGAGCACATTGGTCTTTTAGATTAAGAGAAGTATATGTCACTTTAATGAGTGGACATCTTTCCAAAGACTACTCTCTCCTAGGCTTCCTCAAGATGAGAGGCAGAAGAAGTATGGCATTCCCTGGCTGTGGGCCCAGAAGGCCACATGCCACCTAAGAGAGGGCACTAGGAGCTACTTACCTTGTTTTAAGTGACTCTGTGAACTTTAAGCAAATAAGGCAATAAGTGACATCTTGGACTTTGCCAAGTTGCTCATTGGATCAGGGTATAGTACTTACACATTCAGAAACAGAGGAACAGGCTTGGGGCACTGGCTGTCGTATTAGAGAGGGAGGACTCAGAAGACAGCCACACCCGGACTGACACGCTACCATTCTCTTTTGCTCTGCTAACACTCTTTAATATCTGTGCTTCCTTTCATGGTTTGGCTAAACACTGAAGAAAGCAGAAAGAATAGAGGGAGCCAGACCCAAAACCCCCAAATGTGAGTGTGCTCTTCTGTGTTTTCCCTCTTTTCAGACCAGGCTAGCTTCTGGAGACTTCTTTCTCATACTGTCCTTTGTTTTGTGTTTGTGTCGTTGGACCTTTGCCCTTTTTGTACATCCAAAAACCTATCTAAAATTAGAAATTGACACTAAATGATTCCCTTTGCTCAATGTTTCCCCTAGGCTTCTCAGCTGAAAGAAAGCTCTCTTTTGAACTCTCCTTGCCTTTGCTGTGGCATACATATGCCTATTTGCATATTTACTTTCCTGGTCTGTAAGTAAAATGTTTAGTTTGACCTTCAATGTCTTCATATAAGTAGATATGGAGAAGAGAAACAGTCTAAGTATGGAGGGCAATAGATAGTAAACAGGAAGAAGATACCAGCCAGTGTGCATGGAAACAGCAGCAAACGCAGGGTCCCAAATCAAGCATTGGTTTTCTGCAACTACATGCCAGACTAATCTGCATCCTCTAAGACGCAGTAAAAACTCCCAGCCCTTCAGTATCCTCATACAAATAAATCACCTTCTCTCCTAGGAGCCATAGAGGAAAGAATTGATAATTTTAAGTGACTAAAATCTTTTAATATGCATAAATAATACAGGCAAAATCAAGGACAAATTATAAAAAATGGAATAAATGCCTATCAGTACACTTATTGAGAATAAAGAGCTACTTAAACAGAGACGATGAATAAAAATTGATATGGATTGTTATACATGACCCAACTGAAGAATAGACATATTTTAAGAGTTTAAATTAACTAGCCATCTTGGAAGAAAATGTTCAATTGCTTATTCTTGCACAAGCCTGCCACACAGAACACCGTGAGTAAAGATGCTACTTAACTGACATGCTATACAGCTCCTGCTGCAACCTATCAGATGGTTGATAATGAGCGACCCGCTCACACTCGCGTTTAACGCATTCACTAGCGTGATTGATGGGCTCTAAGCTGATGGGGTCCTGTACTTTATGGAAAGGGGAAAATGAGACATGCACATGTATTCACTTTCCTGTGCTTCCTTCCTGAGGATACGTCAAGACCACCACCGTGGTTTCCCTAGCATGACAAACTGGACCCTAGAACTGTCATCCAAAGTTAACCCTTCCTAACCAAGTTGCTTTCTATTCAGGATATTATGCAACAGCAACAAAATGAGTGACTAAGACACTCATCCAGGAAAGACGCATTGACCTAATTTCAGGTTGGTGTAGCTATACTATGGACCTGTTGTGTGGTTATGTTTATCTGACACTGCTGGTTCTCAATTTCAAGGTGCTTTGCTTTGAATATGAAATGTCCATCAACGTTTGATGTTTTGAAGCCTAGGTTCCTTCACAGCCTATAACAATATCCAGAGGTAGCAGAACCTTTAGAAGGTAAGGCAGAGTGGGAAAATGTTAGTTCATTAGGGACATGTCCTCAAAGAAAATATTAGGACACCAGAAGGTTCTCCTCTTCTTTGTTTCCTGGCCAAAGCTAAGCTAGTCTCCTCTCTGCTATACAAAGACTCCGTAGCAAAGCATTGTGTTGCCACACGCCATTGCAACATGGCCAAGAAACAGTGGACTGAAACTTCTGAAGTCTTTCTGCCTTAAAAGATGGGTTAACTCATGACTTTATTACACTAACAAAAGAAAATCAGAAAGGTCTTCCTCGCTGCTCCCTCATTCTGTTCAAACTGTGTCTAAAACACTTTGTGAATATTCCACGATTTACTCAATGAGTCTGCTACTAAGGCATTTATGTTGTTTCTTATGTTCCATTTATACAGATAATGCTGCAGCTAGGAATCTTGGCCTGTGCGTCTCTTTTTTTCACGTTGTTTCTCCTGGAGAAAATCCCCAGAGGAAACTTTGGGGAAAGCTAAGTATAACAATTTTTATTAGGCATTGGCAAATTTCTTTCATAGACTTGTTACACTTTTTACTCAGAAGAGAGATGGTTTTGTGTGTGGGGGCACGTGTGTGTGTGTATGTGTGTGCATGTGTACTTAAATAAGAATAAAACATCAAAGGAGGAAAATTCTTTATAATTTCTCGGCAAGCATCTTTGCTCTAAGTTAACTCTACAGTAGGTCTCTTGTCAGTACTGTCTCCTCTTTAAGATCAGCATTGATTTACATTCTCTAGCCACTGATAACTAGATCCGAAAAAAATTAGCGACTCCATATTTGGTCTACAATTCTAGAAATCATCCCTCCATCTTCAGCCTCTCCCAGGGTAGGCCAATATATTTAAGGAAACGCTCTCTAGGACTATCTCCATCTTCAGTGCTCCCTTTACTGGTATAGAGGAGGCAAAATGTTACCTTTCTCCTCTGTGCTTTGTTTTTAACAGGAGAAAAAAAATCACATGAGTTTATTTAATTCAACCTTTATACAGCATAAGAGTTTTATTCAGAAATTAAGAACAGGGCCACTCATATACTGAACTGGTGAATAATGGCAATGTGACCAGCAAGGGGGCTGGGAGCGGGTAGTTATTTGGATGAAGTAGTGAGCTATTAGGAATATAAATATAACAAGGTTTTTGTTGACCAGCTTTTCCTCGGTCTTGGTTTCTTGCTTCTATGCCAGTATAAGAAGGCTTTGCATTAGCATTTCTCTCCTGCTTTAGAAAGCAAAGAATGGCCAGAGTGCTCTTGCACCGGTTTTACTAATCGGTCCCTGTGGCGAAGCAGCCTGCTGTAAGATGCTGTGTTCTGGGCTCTGGGTTGCAACCGTCCTCAGCTTCTCTCTTGGTTCCCCTACTGTATGCTCTAAAACATCAGTTACTGTCTCCCCTCTGTTGCCCTGATTGACATCAACAGATGCTGTTGCATGACACCTCCTATCTTTAAAAAGTTACAAGTGAGGCTCTTCTTCCTGCTGTTCTTCCTAAGAGGTGAGAAGTTCTCTGCCCCTGCCCTGTCTCTCTCACTTCCCTCCCCTTTACCCTTCTCTCAAACAACTCCACACTCAAAAAAAAAAGGAAAAAGAAAAGAAAATTACAAGTGAACCTTCTTTGTTCTGTCTCATTCTCCCTCCCTCTGTTCTTGGTCAAATTTTGCAAAGGCCTTGTTTTTACTTCCTGTCTCCATTGCATACCTAAATGTTTCTGGAGATATCTCTCCCCTATAAAATTTCAAACAATAGTCAGTTGTTCAAAATCACCAGCAGAAAACACCGTGGCATAGAGGTGTTTCTGGAATCCCCCTCATCCATTGAATCCCCTGCTCTCAAGTCTTCTCCTTTGGTGCCTTTGAATATTCTGGTGTCTTTTATTCCTTCAATGATTCTTGTTAGTTTACTTTGATTATTCGAGATAGTTCCTGTGAGCTCAGAATTAAACTGTTGTTTCTGTCTGTTCTCCCTAGTGACTCTGTCTACTCCTTTAGCCTTGTATGATGACATCATATTTACTTTTCTCCAGCTAAGTGCCCCCCCCAAGACTCAGATGCAGAAAGCAAACTGAGGAGTTGGCTGCTTGCTTGGCTGCTTCACCATCTCCATTAGAACATGTCCAAGATCCCTCCCTCTGACTGTATGTCCCCAGCACTGGGGTCAGCTTAGGTTTTATCTTTTTTTTCTTGAATCTCTACACACAATGTGCATTTCTGTAGTAAGGTTGCCTTAACAAAGCAAACATACCGGATTCCTTAAGCGGTAGTTTATTTTCTCACAACTTGAGAAGCTCTGAGTCTGACAAGGTGTTGGCCTTGATTTGAGGACACTCTTTCTGGTTTGAAAATTTCCTTTCTTTGTGTTTTCTGAAGGTCATCCCCCTGTGCATGTCTGTGCCCTTATTTTTCAAGCAATATTAAGGTCAACCTGTGTCATATTTCGATAGGGTCCACCCTATGGCCACATGTAATTGCTTCTTCATAAAACCCGCCTCCAAATACCATCACATGGTAAGGGGCTATGGGATGAGAATTCACCCTACGATTTTTTAAAGGTTGAAAATTCAAACTGAAACACTAGGACTATGTAGCCAGAGAGAATTCATTGGCCAGTTTGGTTATTTTAAAATCAGAATGTCCCCAGTCAACTACCGCTTCCCCCTTGGCCTGCTTGGACAGCCCTCAGAGTTCAGGATCCTGGGAACTGTTCTCTTCATTATTACAGCAGGCTGTTGGCTGGTTTGTTTGTTTTCACTTCACTCCTGCCCCTCCAGTCAGTACTCCTTCAAGGAGCCACAAAGATGCTCCATGTGTGACTCAGATCCAGTCATTACTGCTTCTACCAGGAAACCTCAGGATCTTCTGAACTCGGCACAATCAAATCCTTGAGGAGCTTCTATGTCTGCCTGGCTTTGGAATATTTCTCCGTGGTCATCTCCTGTTACTAACAGCCATACTGATTTTCTTATTTGCATGCACTTGGGCTCTTCTTCTCTGCATGATCAATTTCTTTTAGTGCTTTAAGATTCAGTGTAAATGTCATTTTCATAAGAATGTTTTTCATAAGATCTTTATAAAGGACAAAACTCCTCCTTTTTTTCGGTTTCATTCTTAATACTTAGTCCTGTTTGCTGCTTTTTTACTTGACATTTTTGCTTGCTTGTCTCCACTCCACAAAGGTGTGTGTGTGTGTATGTGTGTGTGGGTGTGTGGTGTCTCTCTTTGTGTGTGTGTCTGTGTGTGGTATCTTCCTCTTTGTGCGTGTGTGTATAGTGAATGTGTGCATGTGTGTATATATGTATGCATATATGTATACATGTTTGACACTATGTCATAGCACACAGACTTCAAAAGTTGATCTCTGCTACCACATGTGTCTCCAGGAAGGAGAGAAGGGGAAAGAGAGGAGATATTTCCATTTCCTCTTCTCTGCTGCAAATTTCTCTTTCCTGTTACCATACCAACAATTGGTGACAAATTCTAACCAGCCAGCAGTTATTTCTAAACTCCTGCCCTGAGATAAGGGCCCTATAAGAAGGTAAATAGCCAAGCGTGGAAAGGAAGAGTGGTATAATCTCTGTGCCAGAAAAGACCTACAAACTACAGGAGACCAACAGAGAAAGAGAAGAAAGTCACTGGGAGTGGGCACTTGAACTCCACTAACCCCACTCAGAGTTGGCAGAACCCATCTCTGGGGTCCCTCCTTGCCCCAGAACTCTGCTGCACATGCAAATATTTTTTTCTTTTTATTTTAGCTTGAATTTTATCTCTATCTTTTAATTACTTAATTGATGGAGTAGAATAACGTAAACCCTATACTCTTAAGACCTAGGATCTAACCCAGGTCATCTGGCTTGGTGGCAGGTACCTTCATGCACTGAGTCATTTCACAGGCTCCAGAAATATGTCCTGATGTATCCTCAACACCTATAACACTGCCTATCAACGGCTAGCGTTTGGTAAACACTTTTTGGAACAGAAGACAATGAACATGTAGATAGATGGATACTTTGCTCCATGACAGCAGAAACCTTGTGCACCCATGCTCCATGGACCTCTCCAGACAGTAAATTTTCCATTAGGTTAACTAATTCCTACAGGGAAGAGAAACTGAGGCCTAGAGAGTTTAAGTGAGCACTCTCTCTTGAAGCAGCAGAAACTTGGAGTTAGGTTTTTCAGTCTGCTGATTGACATCACCAGTTCTTGAATACTAGCAGCAGAAGGAACTCAAGGTGATCTCACCAATAAGTAGGTTTCACAAATGAAGAAAATGAAACATGGATAGTAAAAATGACACATATAACATTTGTTTTTGCTGTCAGGGCTAGCTCTGTAACCACCTAGCTGGGTAAGCCTGAAATACCTTCTGTGTCCTTCATAGCCATGATTTACACGTCCCCAAAATGACGCAGTCCTTTCTCAGTCAGTTCCTTCCTCCCGGCCCACCCTCTCACCACTTGTCTCCAGCTTGACATTAGGAGAAGAATTGATAGGTATCCCATACATTTTGTTCAGTATGGCAATGAATCAATTTTAAAAGCAAAACATAAAAAAACCCCAATAACTCAGTTTCTTACTTTATCTGCGAGGATTAGGTCTATCTGCCATCCAATCTTCAAGGAATGGCATATCCTCAGCTCCTGGTCATATTTAAAAAGAGCATTTGTGTAATAATCATTTGAAAGAAGTACCATTATCAATCCCTGAAAAAAGACAATTAACTGGAAAGAATAGCATAGTGCTGGTTGCAGTAACGATGTATGTAACTCCTTGTGAGTGTGAGGATACAAGCTCTCCCGTTCCTGTGGCTTTCACTCTGTTTTAACCACTGGTAATCAGTGACTTACACCACAAGAAATTAAACCGCTCTTATTTACACCCAAAATGTCAAATCCCATTTGCACTTAAAATGCCATTACCTTGCATAGTTCTCCTGATTTAACCTGTGAGGAAAGAAAAACTAAAGGTAGGTTGTGAGGAGATGCAGGATACTAAGCCAGCCCCCTTTCTCTGCAGCCTTGATCAAGTACCTTAATTTGCTGCAACCGTTCCAAGATGGAAATGTTTGGAATTCTAAAATAGCTTAGCACCAAATGTGTCATAATTAATCTGAAACTATATTTAGAATGATGAAATTTGCCATGAAATCTGAAATATGCTTCAAATGTCAGTCTTATTTTTAATTAATATGCCAGCCTACCTTTGCAGTAATCAAGTTTTAGAGTCTCCCACTGCTGGATAAGTTGGAGGCTGTTTTGTGAGGGGTGTGTGTGTGTGTGTTTCCTTTCTAATCTCACAGCTATGCTAATGCAATTCCCTCACAGATCTGTTCTTCCCCCACCGATTGTCCAAGGAAATCTGATTTCAGCCCCATGGTACATTTCGTCTGTAAAATATTTTTACCCAGTCACATCTAGCATTCCCATGATTTGACATTTGCTGCAAGAGGGCAATATGTTACAGATCTTCAGTTAGCCTGTTTCTTTTGACCTAAATTCTTAGGGTAATGGGATGTGATGCTCCAGAGAGAAAGGAAATACACTTTATTACATCCACCCTTTCCTCCTCCCAGTCCCACCCAGCTTCCTGTATCTCCCCCAACCATCCCGCGCTCTCAAGCTGACAGCTTCTTTCTCTTTCATTATATTTGTTGCATTTAAACATGTGTGTATGCATATGTATGCACAAATATATATTTATATTCATACAAATACAACCTGCTGTGTCTGTTTTTGTTGTTTCTGTGTGTATAGTTTTAAGGCTAACCACTCTGCATGGGCTGAGACTCAGACATAACCCTAGGCAGTGGCTGCAGTCTGGACACCTGTATTGCCCATGCGGCAGCACTGACCACCCAGACTGGTATGACTCTGGCAGCAGCATGGTCCTCAGACACCAACATGGTCTCAGGTAGCTAAGGAGATCCCGGTCCTATATATATGACCTTTAGTAACAGAATCCATGGACATCAACTTAGAGTCTAGCTGCTACAGGGCCATGGACCCAGACATGGCCTCTGCAGCAGCCCTGGCTGGGAAAACACCATTGCCTTCATATATCCTCATGGCCACAGATTGGGTTCCAAGACCCTGAAAGCCCAAAATTCTAATAACTGTGTCAGCTGGGAAAATTGTACCCTATTTGTTGACCCTGATTTTCTTGTGTCTACTACAGATGCCTGGTGGAGTGGAAAGATGATCATTTTTCCTAAGTTTCACAGACAGATGTATAACTGAGCTGATGCCTTGGGAAATCTTCAGTGTCATCAAAAAAATAGTTAAGACAACCAGTTCCATATGAAGAATGACTCCCATGAGTCTTAGTTACTTTTCTTTTGCTGTCAGAAGACACTCTGACCAAGGCAACTTACAAAAGAAAGAATGTATTTGGGGCTTATAGTTTCAAAGGGTTAGAGCTCATGGCCATCACAGGGCAGGAACATGACTGCAGCCAGGCAGGCATGGTGCTGGAGCAGTAGCTGAAAGTTTCCAACAGGCAGAAAGAGTCCAAATTGGAATGACGTAGGCTTTTGAAATCTCAAAGCCTACCCTCAAGTGATACACCTCCTTCAACAAGGGCACATCTGCCAATCCTTCCCAAACAGTTCCACCAGCTGTGGGCCAAACACTCAAACTTATGAGCTCATGGAGGCTACTCTCAGTCAAGCCACTACACCCCAAAAAGCATGAAGCAAACACAACATTAAGGTGATTAAAAATTGGTTTATTTGTTCAATTTGGCAATAATTTTGCTTCATCTAATAAAAAATACTTATTTCTGCATACTTTGTTTTGCTCATAATTTTTTATTGTGTGTTTTAAAATATCCTGGAAAAGACCAGAATTTAAAGCCTGGTGCTTTCCAATGATGCTTTGAAGCTCATAGTCACAGATGAATTCCTGAGTTTGTTATCACAAAGAGCCATCTTGCCAGAGAAAAGCATTAGGAACAGAGTAGTCCTTGGTCCATGTGAGAAGCATGTGAAGAGCCTTGTCAGTCAGCAAGTGCCATTTAGGTCTTGCTTGTCTGACCTGACAGGGAACATGTAAACTGCACTGTGTCTCCTGAGGCATCAGGACCTCACTAAGAACAGAAATAGCAATTCCCTGAGAGTTTTCCAGAAGTCATGGCTAGAGGAGGCTACGCCTCTGTGAAGCATAGCCCTCACTCCCTATGCTGCTTCTGTATGGAGGTCTGACTGGTACAAAAGTAAGCCATGTAATCCAGGTTGGTCAGCCAAAGCAGCACCTTTCTTGATCCAGCATGGTGAGCTTCCTTCAAGAACTTCATTAGCATAGTATGGAAAAGCATGAGAGATGGAGAGAGACAGTTTTTAATGACTATGTCTGTCCTCATCCTCTACTCTCTTGAAGTAGGCATAGATGCCTGGCCCTTTCATTAATAAGATATATTTCCCCCTTTTGTCATGGTGAACTCAAAAGTTGGGATATATAGCCAGGCATCTGATATATGTGTGAGTATGGAAGATACTGACCCGAATCCTAAAGTATCTAATAGAAAGTAGGATGACCTCATGGTAGGAACAGTGAGGTGGCAAGTCCTGCAGCCAAAGGAGGCTGTGCCCATTTGAGAGCACATTAGCAAAGGAGGAGACAGGGATGATATGGGTGTTCCAAGATAAACGGAGCAGAAAGAGCACATGGTAACTTGGGGAAAGGTTGAAGGAAGTCTGCTCTCTCTGGATGGAAGCCTGTTAGCAAGAGAACTCAATTGGCCATCTCAATGGCTCATTTTATAGACAAGGCTAAGTAGAGAAGAGATACAGCTGTAATTGGAAAAGCATCAACAATTTCTCTTATTAGTCAAGAAAACAGAATGTTAATATTTGGAACCTTGTGTGTTGCGCATACATTTTCTTTGGGCTTTGACACACCTATGAAGCAGACCTTGGGCTGTTTTGGGGTGAGTGTGATCTTGTCTGGCACTGGTTCCATGTGATTGTTCAAGTCTAGTGAGAGAACAGCAGGGGGTCACTGTTTGAGCCAGCTAGCATCAGCCAGCACTGAGGCTCAGCTCAGCACCTGCCTAGGTCCTAGATGTCGAGACTGCTTGCTTCTCTCTCAGAAACTAAGTGACCAGAGTCCAGTGACAGCACCAGAACCCCTTTCAGCTTGAACTCTCCATGCACAAACAGGTCAGGAAGCTCTTTGTTAAGAGGGACCTGAAGGCCATTGTTTCTCTACACCTGAATAATAAAGTCAGAAAACCTTTTAACAGAGATTAAACACAACATCAGAATTCAGTTCCTGATGGAAAGATAATGCATCAATGGCCACCTCTCTCAATTGGAAACAAACAAAATGTGGGGTCCTTCAGCGTGTTTGATAATCTATCAATTTCCTATAGCAAATATGAAGAAGTGTCCTTCCTTACTCAGTGCGGCACTACTGAAACCCAGACTGCAGAGTTTTCTCCTTCATCTTCACTATCTTCATAGGCACTCACACTTTTCCCTATTGTTGGAGAACACACCATTGTCTTGTACTAAAGTAAGTAGTTCATCCCCTCAATAACAGCAGCAGACCAACACATGCAGGAAGGTCTTGGGAGAATTTGATTAAAACAAAACAAACATACAGAATAATGGATTTCTTTATGATATTTTCATATATACATATGTACATATATATGATTGATTTTCTCATATTTATCCCCCTATCATCCACTGTCCTCCCATTTCCACTAGTCTCCAGTTCCCCCTCTTCCCACTATAGTTAATAGACTCCTTTAGGATTTCATATCATATATGTATACATATATGAAGAGAAACAGTATATGAAGAGAAACGTAATGTTTGTACTTTCTTTATATTCGACATATTTTTAAAGTGATGTTTTAATTTTTCTACTATTACCATATTTTGTTTTCCCTCCTCTTCCCTTTCAGCCCTTATGAGGAAGAGCATACAATATTTGTCTTTTAGAGTCTAACCTTACTGCTTAACATGGTGCTTTCCAGTTCTCCCGATTTTTCCTGTAATTGCTATAAAATTATTCTTCTTTAAAGTTGAATAAAATTTGTGTGTGTGTATCACATTTTTGGTATTTTTTGTGTACAATGTATGCATGCATGCATTGTGTTACTGTGTGCCAGTGCAGGTGCCCAGATCTTAGCAAACATATAGGGGTCAGAGGACAACACTAAGCCTCAGTCTTCACCTTCCACTTTGAGATAGGGTCTCTTGTTTTTCACCACTGTGTAGGTCATGCTCCTGAGAGCCTAGAGATTTCTTCTCATTCGTCTCTCATCCCTCTGTAGTAGCAATGGGATTACCAATGTAAGCCACTGAATACAGTGCCATGTAGGTTGTGGGGATCTGAACTCAGGTCCTCACACTTGTACAGCAAGTACTTTAACTACTGAACCACCTCCCCAGTCTTGTATCACATTTTCTTGATCCTCTTATCTGTTAATGGGAATCAAGACTGGTTCCATATATTGGCTATTATGGATAGTGCTGCAACAAACATGGATATGTAGGTACGTCTCTGGCTGTTGACTTAGCTATTTCTGGGCATATGCCTAGAAGTGTTTTAACTTGCTCACATAATAGCTGTATTTTAAGGTTTTTCTTTGATGGCGGTATTAATAGAGATTACTATAGTAGCTGTACAAGTTTGCATCGTTTGATTTCTAGCTAAAGATTTCATACCACTTCTCCATTTCCTTCTCCAAGAACAAATGCCAGCTCTTTTTAGTCACATTGATCCCCATTTGCCCCACACAGGAGGTACAACAGTTAGACTCAGTAATATTTATTTTAGTTATGAAAGGATCTATTCATACCATATGCAGTGATTTGAATGAGAATGTCCTCAATAGTATATTTTTGTATATTTGGTCCCCAGTTGGTGGAACTGTTAGTGAAAATTTAGGAGGTGTGGCCTTCTTGGAAGAGATTTGTCATTGGGGGACAGACTTTGAGGTTTCAAAAGCCCAAAATATTCCCTGTTAGCTGACCTGCCTCCTCCTGCTCCTCTCCCCCCCATGCACACCTTATGCTTGTGGACCAAGATATACACTCTCATCCTCAGCTACTTCTCCAGTGTTGTGCCCTTCTGATTGCTGCCATGCTCTCCACCATGATGGTAATAGACTCACATCCTGAAAGTCTAAGTCCCAGATAAACTCCTTTTTTCTGATCTCTGATCACATCAATAGGAAGAGTAACTAAGACACTGCATGACCCACTCATTCTCTGTAAGTCTTTTGTCTACTCACAGTGGGAAGTAAATGATTCATCCACTGTAGTAATTGAGTGAAGCGGGCCCTGCTTTTCGTCCTGCCCGGCTCCCGCACGGCTAGCTTATACCCCGCAATAACAACACACAAATTGTATTCAT
>LOEQ01002819.1:323004-343780 GCA_001685075.1 Bramus lutescens | reverse complement strand
TATTAACCAATGAAAGTAACACATAGACAGATGACCCTCCTACATCAATCCACCCATTCATTCAATTGCATACATGGATCAGAAGTTTCTGTCAACTGAATATTCAGTAAATGAGACTAATATTGGGCTTCTCAGTAAAGGGAAGGACAACAAAGAGCATGCGCGCCCTGAATGAGGGATGAGGAGGAGAGAGACGTCTTCAAAGGGAGACAGGGACAAAGAAGGGAGACTACTGTTCTTCATCTCTTTCTCTACCACACACTTTTGTTGGTTCACACAGGCCCGGCACTTTTTGTAGCTCCACTATGAGCCATGTGTTAGGGGTAGAGTTAGGGTTAGGGGTTATGGTATGGTTATGGTTATGATTAGGAATAGGGGTTAGGGCTAGGATTTGGTATAGGGTTAGGGTTAGAGTTAGGTGTTAGGGTTACAATTAGGGGTTAGGGTTATGGCCAGGGCTTGGGTTAGGTCTAGGTTTAGTGTTAAGGGTTATGGTTATGGTTAGGACTGTGATTATGGTTATGGTTAAGAGTTAGGGTTACAGCTAGGGATAGGGTTTTATTTAGTGGTCAGGTTTAGTGGTAGGGTTAGAGATAGGGCTTGGATTAGGGTTAGAATTAGGGTTTTGGGTTATAATTAGCATTAGTTTTTGTATTAGTACTAGAGATTTGCATTAGTGGTTAATGTTGTGGGCTAGGATTTGGGCAAATAAAAAAGGAAGTCTTTTGGTGAAAAGACGTAGCAGTGACCTCCAGGTGTGATACCTCATCCTCCATTAGTTGCTTAGTAATGTAGAGCATTTCCAGGGTCTTTATGAGAACATCAACCAGTTAGCATGCTACCATTGAAATTAAAGCTACTTTAAAATGTTGCTCTGAAAGAGTGTGGTCTTCAAGTTTGGAATGAGAAATGCTTCTTGTATGATAAGAATGGTATGCTAATCTCATTCAATGTTATCCTGTGCACTCCTCTGGCATTTTTAAGTGAACTGATCTTATTTTCAGTAATGTTAATAAAATTTGATTTGAGAAAGTCATACAAAAAATCTATATTCCTTCCCA
Organism: Bramus lutescens; assembly: GCA_001685075.1. Taxonomy (NCBI): domain Eukaryota; kingdom Metazoa; phylum Chordata; class Mammalia; order Rodentia; family Cricetidae; genus Bramus; species Bramus lutescens. Next base: position 342,719 of record LOEQ01002819.1, on the reverse strand, counting down.
AATCAATGTTCTATTCTCTCTATTCTAATTTTTAAGGCTAATTGAAGAGTCCCAAGCTGTAAAACAAGGAAAATATCCCCTAGTGAAAACTGCCATGTACTGAGGTATCCATTCTGAAGCACGAGAGCGTCCAACATGAATGATATTTTGTGACTTTTTAGCAGGTACAAAAAAATTTAAAAATTGCTTAATCTTTCCTCAAAAGTAACTTTTTATAGAAATCAAGATAAACAAATTTCTATTATACAGTTCAAGGGACTCTGCTGATATATACTATATGTATGTATTTTTTCAGTCCATATTATTTATTTTTACAGCAAATTATAGCATTTTAAGGTATGGGAAAGGGAAGAACTGTAGACTGCTACAGTGAGAGCCAGCTATGTAAATCAGTTTCGGTCTGCCCCATGTTTCTGCTATTCATCTGCTGCTGAAGAAAATTCCCACCGGTATCATACACTATGTCCACAGGTATTATAAATATCCTTTCATAGATCTCTGCTGAGGGATAAAGCATGGGGTCAATCCAAAGTCAATCTTAAATTTTTAAGGCAGGCAAGTATATCATTTGCATACAGATCAGCAATCTGTCCTTTACTTAAGGGAAAGATTTACAGGTACTTTAAAACCAAGCCTAATCTATAAAACAAACAACCATAGAGCTACAGCAAAGGGAGAAAGGAGGAAATGAGAGATGGAGGGGGGAGCAAGAGAGAGGCCGAGACAGAGAAATTGAATTCTAATCAATTTAAGTGCTGCTTGGAGAAGAAATCCTTGCTATAAATTGCTTTTGGTTAAGAGTACAGAAATTCCAGCATAAGCTAAATTGAGACTTGTGATCTGGAAATACTCATGGGTTGGCCTGGGGCACTAGGCATTATTACTTATTTATCTCTAAATTTATTTATCTAGGCATTATTTATTTATCTTTAATGTGTCACCATGAAAATAAGAACGTTGGTTGGCTGGGTGGGAGGGAAGCAGGAGAGTTTGTCTAAGGCAAATCTTCTCTTCAGTTACATCTGACTCCATCATTGCCTGGTAGCAATGCAGTTTGCTCAAACAGGCCTTACCTGTGAAGCTGTGTTCTAAAGACATGCAGTTTTCTCTGTCCATCCAAGGGGGAAGTTTCAGTGTTCTCGGAACACTAGGGACATTGCTGGCTGGCTTCAGTTGACTTGATGATCGCCTGCTTGGCCAGAATTCAGAGGTTTGCAGGTCGAAAGAATGGAAGAGCAGCAGAGAAGCAAAGGGAAGCTGCCCGACTCAGAGGTGAGCTCTCAGCTGGCCGGCTAACTGGAGGTCTGGGCACCATGTTGGGCTCTACCAAAGCAAAAAGTGGCTGTTGGTCCCCTGAAATGGCTTCTGTATCTTTTCACATCATGGTGAGCCTCACTCTTTTGCTAGTCTCTGGATGGGGCATGGCATTCCAGACAAGTTCTGACTTATTTTAAGCCTGTTTTACTAAAAAAAACACTTGGATTGTCACACTTCCTAAGGTATCAGGAATGAAATTATATCCTAAAGAGAAACTTCTAGAAACAACACTGTAGCCTTTAACAGCTATAGAGAAATAAAAATAGACCATTCATTATAGGAAATTGCAAGTATTGGCAATTACTAAAAATTGCAAATTATATAATTATAAACTTATAAGAAAACCCAAAAGGGGAGTTTGGAGAAAGTAGCAATTTGGTTTCATGGGGGTGATGGAGGTGTTCTAACATCCCAGAGCAGTCCAGAGCAGGGCTTTTCAAATATGCTCTGATTGCATTCTGTTTTCCCCACATCAAGCACATAGGCAGCAAAGTCTGAGACGTTGCGGGGAAAAACACAGCATTCTTCCAGGCTGTCAATACGCTTGTGGAAACTAAACCTCCAAAATATAAATGGTAGGTCAGAGCAAAGGGCTCAGCCTTAGTGTACGGTATGTTTCCTTTATGGTCACATCAATAATCATGAGCAAATTAAACACAAATACCCCTTTCAGAAGTCTCCCTGGATTCCTTATGGCTTCACCATCCATGAGTTTCCTGTGACTATTGAGGAATATTAGTTGAAGAAGTGTTACATTTGTTTATGCTGTGGAACATTATTTAATGATGCAAAAGTGTGCTGTATTCTTTTATGTTGCATTTGCTTAACTCTGTGAAGCTGTAATTCTTTGCCTGTCTAAAATACCTGATTGGTCTAATTAAGAGCTGAATGGCCAGTAGCAAGGCAGGAGAAAAGATACGCATGACTGCCAGGTAGAGAGGATGAATAGGAGGAGACATCTGGGAAAAGAAGATTGAGGAATGAGAAGAGAAGAGGGGTCAGCCCCCCAGCAGCACAGCAATCTTCCTCCCGTAGTAATGAAGTACAACACATTTACAAAGCAATTAATGTTCTTAGTAGTCAGGAAATCAATCACCAATTAGAGTGAATGGAGATATAATCAAATCACTTCAAGGTGTTACCAGGCTGATTCCCTCTACAAATATCAACCTCAATGTCAACTCCCCTCCATGACATCCCAAGTCTAAGGTCAGGCCCTGCTTGGATACACTCTTGAAAGTCTTACATATGAGACTTAAAGCACTGTGTTACAGTTTCTTGCCCATCTGTCCCTCTGTCAGACTGACAATATTATAGCATGCTCATCTTTTCATTCCTAAAACTAACAAACTCCCTTCTACGCAGACGTATATAGACATGCGGAGTCACTGTGTGCATGAATGAAGCACACTGCAGAAGTAGCGGGGCATTTGTTTGTCCTTCANGGGCAGTGAGCAGCCTGGCCCTTGTGTCTCCTCTCGGCTGCTATGCCGTACAATGGAACTGTGTCAGAGAAGCCCCTAGCGACACCCGGCAGAATGCACACACTCCTCTGCTCCTGCTTGCTTCTAGGCAGGAGAGATAATCTATTTTCTGACTTTGATGCTTTCTGAATTTTAATGAAAATAAAAATACCATTTCCTTTTCTCACATTAACACGGAGAGGAGGCCCCCGGATAGGCAGAGTTGCCAAATTTTCTTTCCTTCCTTTTTCTTTCTTTTCATACCTCATTTAGATTCCATTGTTAATTACATCAGAATAAATCATCCGGCCTGCCCAGCAGAAGCAGCTGTTGAGTTTTCCTTGGGTTTTCCTAGTAAGTGGACAGGTTCAGGAAAAGCATTTTGATCTGGGAAATACTGCTTCGGTATGAAATCCGAATGCTGACAGTGTGATTGTAACACATGAGGTCCCTCCATTTGCTTATTTAACAGGACTTAGGAAATGTGCGAATGGATGCTGTCATCCAGAATGGCCTGGGTACCTGGGTTCATTTGGCGCACAAGTAATTAGCAATCTAATTTGGCCTGTTCTGAAGGAGAATATGTTCTCTACCAATCTCTGCAAAATCTCACTTTTAAGGCCTAAACCTTAAATAACTTCCTTGTTGTAGAACCTCATGACCTCATGTGGTTTAGATAGGATCTATAGATAGTAATCTTTTTTATAACTGGGTAAGTTTTCATTCTTTGAGATATAAATAAAACTGTTTATATATTTTTCTCATGTTGTCACCTGGATGCTCTCAGACTAAAGACTGGAAAAAGGCACAAGTCAAGGTTTTGAATGCATTTTTCAGGTTTATAGCCTGGTAATTCCCCAGGATCAAAATATCCATTGATGGGTGTGATCAAGTCTGATGAAATGATTGCTCTTTCATATTAACACAGATTTCCATTTTAAAATTTAAAGAGGAAAACCAAATGCTTTGGTAGGAGAGAGAACGACAGTGAAACAAGGTAATTACCCTTTCCCACTGCTCTGGACAGTGGCCCAGAGCGCAGCACATTCCAGGGGGCAATTTATAGCCCTGGAAGTCTGCAAGGATCAATAGATTTCCTACTGCTGTGGGATTTGTAAAAGCTAGTCTTGATTTAAAGTCAGACTTTGCTGGAAATCATTTCAACAGACTAGTTCCCATGATCACAAGTGAAATTAACTCAGAAGTTGTAGAGAAAATGTTTTGTGATGGACTATATCATAATTAAACACCTCATAAGCATGCAGTGTGGCCAACTACCTTCTGAGGCATAGATAAGAAAGGCAAGCTCACCCTGGTCATAGAAAATAATGCTTTGGGCCCTGTTCTTCATTGTGGAGCTCTTTACAGGGCATTATTGAAACCTGTAACTAGAATAAATAGAACCTGCATTTGCAGGGATAGATTTTCAAGTGCTTACCTTAATCTTGGAATAAGGATAGGTAGGCTTAAGCCACTTAGATTTATTTATTTCTACATTCTCTGCTAAATTTATGGAACTTGCTTTCTGCTTAGACTGCTGGTGCAATCTCTCAAGGTTTTCTCTGGGTCTAGAGATAAGATCACGTCAGTAGGATATTACTGGACATCCTTAGCCTTTTCCTGATATTACCTTGATAATACTGATTTTCTATTATTCCAAGTGATTCCTCTGACTACAGAGAACCGCATAATGGAACAATGACCTCCAGAGAAAGTTCTTTTCTTGAAGCATGATAGTGACCATTTTCACAGGCTAAGTACACATATTTACTCATTAAAGGATTTACTTGGGGTAACAGAGAAAAGAAATAGTCCACTATATTGACCATATTATTCTGAACACAAGAAGTAAAGCAATCCAGCTCCATTTGTGGGCACAAAGAGACTCAACTGTCTAAGCACAGTGCTGAAGTCTGCATGTTCAAAGCACAGATTCCTTGTGAGAACTGAAAATCTCTGACACAAGAAAACTCTTAACCAATCTCTAGTCATGGCTCACCAGCAATCAAACCAAAAAAAAAAAAGTCAGTTTAATTTTACTCCCATCCTCTGTAAGACACAGTCCCACCAATCTTACATTGGCTGTGATCGGAGAGTCCTCATCTCATGCATCGAACCAGTCCATCATATACAGAAAGGCAACTCTCGGAAGGTTGCTAATGAATAAATAAATAAATAAATAATAAAAGAGACGTTTCTTTCAATATTTCTCATGTTGACAGGCTATATGGAGGTAACTGTAGGATCTTGCTCTGTTATGCATTCTCAAGAGAGTTCTGTGTGCCAGGCACCATAGGCTACTGTACAAGCAGACGTACCTCCTGCCTTCAACAAGTCGACAGATCAGTAGAAAATACTGACAAGCAAGTGAATAATAGCAGTCCTCCACAGCAAATCACACAATAGATGGAGATTTAAACAGATGCTTAGAGAAAGAAGCTACATGTACTGTTTTTAAGAAAAAAAAAGAGCAATGTCAATGTTTACCACAAGTTATAACTCTCCAAACAGTATACATCATGTGCGACAAGGACCAAAAGCCTTCCTCCCCAGAATGCGGTGCACAGATGAGCAGAATCCGCACCATCCAAGAACGCATTGAAGGGCAGAGCCTCAAGGCTCTCTCCTCGGCCAGTCCAGAAGCCCATTGGTTTTGGAGGGCAAAGTTCTTGATCAGTGTTCTCAAAGTTCTGTTTTCATCATCACTGGAAGGGTTCAATTAAACACAAGTTGCTAATTGCTAACCCAGTTGCTGATATGCTGAGTCTGGATGGCACGCTGGACTTTGCCTGATAGCAAGTTGCCAGCTAATGCTAATGCTGCTGGTCAGGGAACTCATTTTGAGAACCATGTTGGATTTTATCAAAGTTTTTTTTGACATCTTTTGAGATAATCATGATATGGTGATTTGAATAGGAATGGCTCTGATAGACTCATGTGATACTATTAGTAGGCATGGGCTTGTTGAAGCAGGTGCGGCCCTATTGGAGGAAGTGTATCACTGTGGAGGCAGGCTTTGAGGTCTTATATGCTCAAACTAGGCCTAGTATAGCAGTCTCCTACTGTTGCTTGTGGATCAAGATGTAGATCTCTCATCTCCTTCTCTAGCACCATGTCTTCCTGAATGGTGCCATGCTTCTTGCCATGATGATAATAGACTAAACCTTTGAAATTCTATGCCAGCCCCAATTAATTGTTTTTCTTTATAAGAATTGCTGCAGTTGTGGTATATTTTCACAGCAATAAAACCTTAAGTATTTTTGTTTTTAAATATATTTATGTGCTGTTACACTTATTGATTTGCATATGCTTAACTTTTCTTGCTTTCCTTAAATTAACCAATTTAAATAGTTTTACAAAGTCAGCTAAAAAGTATTTCATTGAGGAATTTTGCATCAGTGTTCAAAGGAAATTGGCTAGTTTTGTTCATTTTTTGCACAACTTTGAGTGGTTTTGGTACCTGGGTAATATTGGATTTGTAGTAGCATTCAATACATATTTTTATTCTGTAACAGTTTAAGAAAAACTGGCATATTGTCATAAATATCTGAGAGATTTTAGCAAGTACTTCATCCAGTACCAGCTTTTATTTTTGGAGAATCTCTTTATTATTCTTTCCATCTCATTCCTCATTATATATTGATGTGGGATTCCCCTCCGTATGCTGTGAATATGTTTTATTACTGTTGGTTAATAAAAACTTGCTTTGGCCTATGGCAGGGCAGAATAAGCTAGGCAGAAAAATAAACTGAATGCAGGAAGAAAGAAGGTAGAGTCTGGCAGATTCCCTGTAGTTGCCAAAGGAGAAAGACACTGGAACCTTACCAGTGGGCCACAGCCTTGTGGTGATACACAGATTAATAGAAATGAGTTAATTTAAGATATAAGAGCTAGCTAAAATTTGCCTAAGCTATTGTCCAAACAGTGTTGTAATTAACATAGTTTCTGTGTGATTATTTGTGTCTGGGCAGCTAGGAATGAAAGCACAGTCTCTGTTTACAATATATCTCTTTATATTGCTTACATGTTTTGAGTTTAACTTTGAAAATACATATTTATCTAAAAATTAATCAATTTTTCTAAATCTTTCAATTCAATATAACTTCTCAAAAATATTTATTATTAAGTTCCTTTATATATCTAGTATTGTTAATGGGTCTTATATCTTTTTCTTCATTAGTTTTCCCAAGGGTTTGTCAGGATTTTTTATTTCTTGAAAGAATCAACTCTGATTCATTGATTCTTTGCCTTGTTCATTTTGTTATTGCCTGTCCTGATTTTTATTATTTCCATCTATATGCTAATTTTATCTATGATTTTTTCTTATTATTAGAAGAACTTTTGGTGCATCATTAGATTATTTATACCTTAGTAGATTTTTGCTCTAAGCACTCATACCTATACATTTACTCCTTAATACTGCATTTACAGTTCAAACACGCTATTTTTTAATTTTTATTCCATTCTTAGAATTTTTATATCCTGCTCCCAACTGTTCAATGACAATGGTCATTTGAAAGAGCATCATTCATCTTCCAAGATCTGTATAATTTCCCCTACTATTGATTTATAATTGTATTGATGATATGATAATATTTGAGTTTATTTTGCTATTGAATTTTTTGCACATTCCTGACTTCTTCATGCAGGTTTTAAAGTATCTCCCATGGTTTATTTATTTTATAATCCTCTTTGAGATCATTGGCATTTTAAAAACTAGACTTGAATATTGGTATCTGTGAGTTCATTCTCTGATGAATTATGAACTTTTTAATCTTAATTATTTAATTATTTGTTTTTTTCATATTTTTTAATGTTTTTCCTTTCCAATTTTGCATCTGCTAGAATGAAACTTTTTTATTGGTGTCTTCTTAGTATCTAGCTTTTTCTTAATCTTTTAACTATGTAGAGAATAAGGAATAGAAGTAACTACTTTTAAAATATACAGATATTTAAATACAGCTTTTTATAAAAACCCTAGAGACCTCAACTAAACCCACATTAATGAGAAAGGAACTAAAGTACTTCAAAACAATTAAAGTCACTATTCCTTGCAGAAGAAAAGGAAATGAAGATGATATATTTCTCCCCCAACTGTCTTTTGCTGTCTGCTGGAGGATGTGGGGCTGCAAGTTATATCTCTGAAGTCCAAACAGTTTAGACTAGAAAGGCCTTTTTGCAGGCTGAGACCCTTCCTTGCCTTTCCCATTAGGATTTCTGCCAGTGGGTTTTTTTCCCAAAGTGGATGCCTGCCAATGGGGAGTTAGGAAGAGCAGGGGCTGCCCTCATGCTGATCCTGCTAACTGAGCAGATAGACTCCTCCCTTTGCATGCCCCTTCACACCAGACAAGGGTCTGGCATGGACATTTCCAAGCTGTGACTGCTTTTCACCCAGTTTCTCAAACATTCTGAGAGTGCCCAAAGCAGTCCATGCTGGGAGGACAAGCCCCCAGGCACCGACTGACTCCAGTCATCCTTCGTGTGTATTCACATACAGCTAGTCTCTCTCCTCTTAGCAGAGTTCAATTTGTAGTTGGCCTGACAAATTTGCCCTTGACTTCCTTCTGTGACACAGCCAATATTTCCCGCACAAGTAGATAGATGTCCACTCACCCGAGTTGAAGTCACACTAGTTTCCTAGATTCACATGGATACTTGGAGTGATCACTTGCTTGTCCAGTGAAGTAAGAGAGGCTTTTGAGGCCTAGAGATATAAAGTAAGAAACGCCCTGTTCTCCAGCCAAACTACCTGACAGTAAGTCCTCCTCTCAGATGGACCCCTTCTACAGCATCAGTAAACAAGCTAGTAAGTTAAGCATCCCTTCTCCAGGGACTACCTGTTTTAGGAAACACAGATCTCCTACCTCGAAACTCTATTTTTGCAGAGTACCAACTTCTCTTTCCATGGAGCACCCTCCAAAACACATATACACTCTGTTGATTTTATTCTAGGTCTACTCATTTGTGTGTGTATGCATGTCTGTGAGTATGCTCTTGTGTAAGGTATATGTGTCTCTGTGTGAGTATGCTTTTGTGTGGGGGTTCCCACAAAGACTGGATCAGGACATCAGAACCCCTGGAGCTGGAATTACAAGAGGCTGCAGATTGCCCTGTGTGGGTGCTGGGAACTGAAGTGCAGTTCTCTGCAAGAGCAGCAAGAGCTCTAACCATCAAGCCACCTTGTCACCCCCACCCTTTTTTATGTGCAGCCTTCATGGGAAACTTTCCTAACAGTTTGGCTAGTGTCTCATGTTGGGACTCATTATTTCTTTCATAATCTCATGCTCAATACTTTTGGATTTCACCAGTTCTTTGTCTACTATTATGGCTACTTTCCCCACCCATGATACCTGCCTGTTCTATAGCCACACACCCATGTTACACTTCATATTCATGAAGTTGCAGGCATATACTATCACCTCCTGAGCTAAAGTCTACTGTTTAGACTGGGTCCTAAAACTTAAAGTAACTAAAAATTTCTCATGAATATTTAAGTTAATTTGAATTTTCAAGTATACCACACTATCTGGTAACATACTTCTGGGTTCTGAGTTGATAGAGAAAGGTATAGAGACTCTTCCCCCATTCAGCTTAATCAAATCTTAACTTTAAGTGTAAAGTACCAAATACTAGTTTCTGTGACCTTGAAATTTCCACAAAGCATACAAATCACGGATTTTGACAATGTCCTCACCTCACCCTGTGTATTGTTTACTAATCATTTTTTTTTACCATGACAAAATACATAATCAAAGTAACTGAAAAAAGGAAGGGTTTTTGTCTCCCAATTTGAGGGGATGGTCCCTCATGGTGGGAAAGTCATGGCAGCAGGCCCTTGAGGCAACCAGGCACATTGCATCTGCCATCAGGAGGCAGGAAATAATGAACGATGGCTCTCTTTCTCTTTTTCATTTGGTTCAGGACTTGAGTTAATACAGTGGTGCCCCTCATAGTTAAAGTGGATATTTCCACCTCAATTAGGCTAATTTAGATATATTTTTGCAGATGTGCCCATACGCTACTCCTAGGTGAGGCTAGATGCTGACAAGTGAATGATAAATACTAACCACCTTCCCCTGTTAGTCATCACGGATCTTCTTAATACTCATTTGCCAACTCTGTTTACACCATTGTGCCTTTTTTTCTAACCACAAATATTCTATCAAGTAGAAACCTGTAGGAAACGTTTACTTGGCATTTTGAGCATGCCATTTTGCTTACTATTCAGTGATTCCAACCAATCACATATAATGTGGTAGATCACACAGAATGATGATAGCTATTGAAACATCAATTTATCCCAAGCAGTTAAAGAGCATGGAAATAATAATAAAATGGTATCTGTATGCACACAAAAAAAATCTGTCCACCTAGGCAGTATATGGATATACACACGTGCGCACACACACACACATACACTGAAGAAGAAGAAGAAGAAGAAGAAGAAGAAGAAGAAGAAGAAGTTTCTTCTTTTGCAAGAAATAAGCAGCTTTTTTTTTTAACTTTCTCAGCATATTTCTAGAGCTGTGAGTTATAGGACCAGGCCTCTAAAAGTTTAAGCAAAGAACTGAGGGAGCTGTGAATTTTGCTAATATATATCTATCTGAAGTAATTGGAAAATGCAAAGGATGGTATTCATATATCCTTTAATCAAGCAGGTCTTTAACAACTATTTAAATATATTCCATAAGTGAAGCATTTCTAATTCACTTACAAGTATATGTGGTATTCTGGTAAATGGTACCCAACCTGTTGTAAAGACAGCATTAATTAAAAATAAGTTCTGAAATTGTTTGTCGAATTTCTGTTTTAATTCAATAGAATCAAAATCACAATTGTAAATCACATAAAGATGTAAGGACCATATTATAATAAAGTCACTTTCAAAATGAGAAAATGCAGCCTTTCTCAGGTAATTGAAAAATTCCAAAGTTTCTTTCATCTTGAATACGATGGCTCCATAGGAAACAGTAATAGTAGTTTTTAATGCAATGGAGCTCACATTAGAATGTGAGTATTAATTAGATGAACAGTATGTTAAAGTCGGAATTTAATAAACATTTAAATCCAAAGAAAACAGAATTGTCAGAATGGAAAGACTTATAACCAATCTCTAACAGGTCAAGTCATATATCTTTCTTGAGAGAGTTTTCTTTCTTTACTGCATGGGATTTGTCTCCAATTTCTTTTGGCTCAAAAACTGGCGGAAACATTGAATTTCCACTATAATTAAAAATCTCAGAACAGCTGAGCCTCTACCCTAAATCTTCTGTGAAGAAAACGTATGAGTTTCCTAGATCAGTAAATTCAACAATGTGATTTTGTGTCGTCCCATTATTTGAGACCTGCTAGTATGGTAAAGGTTTTAATGCATGCTCACCTCACAGAGGGGAGGAGGTATCTTGTCCAAACCCAGCTTCAGAAATCTGGCCTAAAGATGCGTCTTGTGCAATATTGCATTTTACTCCTGAATGAGGAGTCTCTGCAAAGATGGCCAACTTGCTATCGTTTTTCTTACCCCCTAAAACGTCTCTTGCTAGGAATTTCCCTGTACTCTCTGAGCCTTAAAATGTTACCTCAGTTTCTGCTATGGAGCCTTCCTTGGTGTCTCACTTCTCTTTCCTCTGAGCTGTGGTTCAACTTTAGCATCTGGTCTAGTTCTGGGCTTTATAAGCCAAATAACGTTCCACTGGTGTGGTAGCCGGAAGAAACTGAACCTCCATGATTTCTGAAAACACATTGAACTGAGACACCACCTTCTGTTTCAGAAAAAGATACTTTGTTCTTGTTGTGGGACTCTCAAAAATAGACTGAGCCATGAGAGAGCCAGTTGGTTTCAGCCTCACTGTAGCTATGGATGGCTAGTATTCATGAATCTTATCAATGCCGACAATCATTATCACTGAAAGATATGTCTTGTATGTATGTGCATGTGTGTATGTTTGCATACCTCTACATATATATCTGCATATGCATATCACACATGTGCAAAGGAAAACTTCAGAAGCAGCTTCTCCATTCTATTCCCCTACAAGAAGGCAACAGAGGCAGAAGGGAGAGCTTTATATTATCCTTATAATTACCTGACTTGGTCCCTTCATTTTGCCTGGACAGAACAAGTTGTGCAAGACTAAAGGACAAAAGTAGACCCTTAAAACTTTAATTAGCATCTTATTACCAGAATTTGCTGCTAGTTGTTAAATGTTACAGTGCCTTCCTTCTCCATGAACATTTTCTTCTCTCCCCCTACTAATTGCCTTCATAGGTTTTCTCTAATGATATGCCTTCGTCCTTCACCTCACTAGCCGTGTGAAAAAGAAACTCACTGAAATCTGGTGAGAGCTTGCGTTTGGAGCTTTGGTAATAGATCATGAATTACTGCCATTTTAATGACCCTTGTGGTATATTTTATGCAAATAATTATGAATAAAAATATCTTGGATGGCTGCCTGAACTTCCTTTCCATATACATAGAAATGTTTTCTTTTTTCACCCTATGGTGAACTGAACTGGATAAATAAAGGCAAAGAAAAACTAACGTCTAAGAGATCACTTTATAATGGCCTCATTGGCAATTTAACAACTAAATGTCTTAACTTGGATCAAAAAGACTCTAGATTATGGTCAATTCTCTTCTTTAGGTACAATATCAAAAGTATGCCCTTCCACCTTCCTTTTCTGATTTATTTACTTATTTATTATTTATATGTGTATATGTTATGTATGTATGTATGCGTGTATGTATGTGTGTGAGTACACAGGCCCAGGAGCACCCAGCAGAAGAAGACACAGGGTGTCTTGTTCTGCCATTTGTCACATTATTTCCTTGAGGAAGGGTCTGTCACTGAACCTGGGCTGGCAGTCTGTAAATGAAAGCAAACTTTTGTCTCTGTCTCCACAGTGGTGGAGTTACAGGTTCTCTCACGATGATGGCCAGAATTACATGGTGTTGGGAATTTGAACTGCATCCCTCATGCTTCTGTTACAGCCTCTCAGAACTGCTGAGCCACCTCCTCATCCCTAGAATGCTCTTCCTGCACAAATCTATGGATTTAAAAACCATCAATGATCTTAATCCAAAAATTTTATACCACTTCATGTCTAGAAATTTACTTATGAGTATTGTCACTGGCAATAGTATGAATTTGGCCATCTGTCTTCAGCCATGAAAAACACAGTCGCACAGTTTCCTGTCTCTAGCTACCTCATGGTACCCAGCGTATGTGGCAGATAGGAGAAAGATTTAGAAGGGTTCATAGCTATGTTCAAAAAAAATAGACTGACATTTTTGATAATTGATTTGCTTCGGGTCAAGAAATGACATGGAGAACATAGAATACATTGGGGTGGTCAATCCCCACCTTGGTTTTTAATTTTAAATCCCTCCTCCTTTCCATGGTAACTATAAGGCTGAGAGCAATAGTGGGGATTGTGAATCTCCAGTCCATCTACTGCCCACTAATTGACAGCTATTCGGTGCCAACAGACCCCAACTCTATCTGTAAAAGGATATTAATCTTACATCCTGGTGTATTGTAGGGTTCCCACTCCTTTGTGGGTGACTATCCTGGCCATGTGCCCTTGGTGCACTGAAGTAAACTTTCTTAATGCAAATATTCCCATGTTGCTCTGAGACTTTCCTCAGAGAAAATAAAAGTAGATCATAAATGCATTGTGTTCAGTAGCAATAAAGCAAACCTTCAATAATGTCAGCTTTTATTGATGTGCCAGCTATTCTGGGCTAACTCTATTCTAAAAACTACAACCTTCAAACACAAGAATTTGTAGAGGGAAAAACTCACTGCTGATCCTAGCCCGAATATAATTTTCAAAGTAAAATGACTATGGAAGTTTGAGGCTATGATTTATGGAACTCAAAAGCTCTCAAAGCACTCAGCTTCCTGCGACCACTCTCTGGGTCCTACACTTTACTTGGGAATTACCAAGACTATAGCACACCATGTCAAAATAACTGCTCTGGAGATGTCTTTATTTGATGCTACTGACACATTTTGTTTGTCCATCTCTGCTCAGAAAATGTGGCCCCGGAGTGAGACTGTAGGTGTCCATTAGTATCCTTTACAAGGGAATTTGAGAAATGGTATGTATGTGCTATATAAAATGACAAACTTTTGCAATAATTTCCAGTCTAGGATTACACATGGAGACATTTTGCCTTGATGAATCAGTGTCTACTTGCCCCATGTGACATTTGGGGGGGGGCAGACTTGTTTAGAAAACCTAATGTTTGTATTTGCCAAGGGGGTGAGATGAATAAGTTATTAGAGCTGTTTGAGAAAATCCTCACTCTCAGCAAAAACAGCCTATTTACAGGGACAGTCTTAAAGGGTAGGATGGTTTTCATTCTGTCCTTTGGTGGCACAATCCAAAACCAAAAAAAGTGACAGCTTTTTATGGAGGAAGGTAAAAACTTCGCTTTGGGGCCAATATGAGATGGTGTTTGCATGTGTTCTCACTAGATAAAGAGTATCTATGTTCACTTTTCTACATATTCTTACAAACTGCCTGCTTCCTTTTACAGAGTGTATCTTGCAATGCCTATCAAGATCCTGATGAGGAAAGCATGTAGGTCTTTAATAGAGCACCAGGTCACCCATGTCATAAAAATGTAACAGGAATATAAGAAAACCATTTCGTGTTTGGAACTGTGGTGGTTTGCACAAGAATGGCCCCCTCAAGCTCAAAGATTTGAATGCTTAGTCTCTAGGGAGCAGAGCTATTTGGAAGGATTAGGAGGTGTGGCCTTTTCCAAGGAAAGACCTTTGTGTCACTGGGAGTGGGCTTTGAAGTGTCAGAAGCCCCAGCCAGGCCCAGTGTCTCTTCTCTTCCTGCTGATCTGGATGTAGAACTCTCAACTCTTCCTCCAGCATCATGCCTGCATGTATGCTGTCATGCTCTGCACCATGACAACAATGGACTAAACCTTGGAAACTGCCAACAGGTCCCAACTAAATTCTTTCTATTGTACAAGTTGCCATGGTGATGGTGTCTCTTCACAGCAATAGAACACGGGTGAAGACAGGAACCTAATCAGAAGCCTGAGTTAGGGCTCACTAAATACAATGGCAGCACATTCCTTTCAACTCAAACTCAGGACTTTTAAGGCCTATGTTAGGGGTTTAGGTTCCAAGCAGAGGAAAGCTTGAATGGTGAGGAGGAAGAATTAGCCACTTATAATTTACTCATTGTATTTCTACGAATTGTACTTCCACATATTAGCAGAATAAAAACCAATAAATATACACTCAGATAACATTATGGGCTACTGCACTAATCCATCTATTTAAAACTAGGTGTTTTCTGCTACTGGTGAGATTATGGCAGGGGAAATGGCATGCTCCTTCATTGCCATGGCAGCAGTAATTGGTACTGACATACACACATTTTTATTCAACCCAGAAATTTATCCTATGGAAGCATTTCAAGTTGTAACATAAAGCTATAAGCTTTAAAATATTTATTGATATATCACTTATGACTGCAGAATTTAAATGAGTATATGAATCTAACAATAGAAGGTAGTTAAATCAATTTGGTAGGTTAACTGCATAGAATATTATAAAGTCATTAAAAATAATTATGAATACTATGTAATAGTATGGAAAGCATTTATGATATACTATTAATTGAAAAAACAGAATAAAAAATTACTATGATTGTTATAATTCCAGCAACATAAAATGTGTGTGTGTTCAGAGACTTGTAAAAGATAGAGAAAAGTAATAAAAATATTTTATAGTTGTAAGATTAAAAGTAAAGTTTCCAACAGTATATTTGTTTGAGTGTCTTTAAAAGCCCTGAAAACTTCTGAGTGTGAAGGAAAGCCCTGAGTCATCTAAATGAAGTTTGAAAGTTAACAGTTGCTTGACATGACTATAGATATAGAAGTATAGATAGATATAGATATTCTCTGTCTTTCTATATCTGATATGAACATATATTTGTTCATATATATGTATGCATATAGATATGTGTGTGTGTGGTTTTTCTCTGTCTCTTTGTCTGTCTGTCTCTGCATCTGTCTTTCTCTCTCTGTATTCCTCTCTCTCTCTCTCTCTCTNCTGTCTCTGCATCTGTCTTTCTCTCTCTGTATTCCTCTCTCTCTCTCTCTCTCTCTCTCTGTGTTTGTGTGTGTGTATGTGTGTGTGTATGTGTCTTGTCTGTTTGTCTATCCATCTCGGTCTGTCTCACCACCACCACCACCACCAGTTACAGTCTCTGGACTAAGATTTACCTGCATCCATAAGCTAATCTTAGTTTCCCATCTCGAAGCAAGATGATAGCAGTGCTCAACCCCAGTCTCATTAAGTTGCTGGGACAATAAACAGACGTGGCGAGCATCATACTCATCCACTCAAAACAAGTTAACTTCTGTCATTATTTTAAAGGGCAAGAGCCCCTCGGGAAACTTGATACTAAGAATGTTGTAGGAAGTTGTTTAATTTAATCCTAAATGACCAAAGTTCTTTAAAGCAGAGTAGTGGGATGCAGAGGGAAGTGGAAGGTAATTTAGTGAAGAGTGTGCTTTGTAAAACGCCAGCGGTTTCCTACACATTTGTAAACCAATATAATGTTGACCAGAATAGTCAAGAAGACTTTCTGCAAGGCTAATTTAACCAAAAGCATGATCTATGACGAGAGAAACAAAAACAGAAATCTCTTTATACTCCATCTGGGAGCGGTTGTATAAAATTACAGATGCAAATTATGCTCACAGTCTGGAAATGCATGGATGAGTTCTGGTTGTCTCTCCTTCCTTTAAATCATGACAGTGGGTGGCCTTCTCTAATGACATTGATTAACCTGGCCTGGAAATGTACGGCTTGTTGCTAGACAGTCATTTATGGTGCAAGCAACTGGAAGGTGGCGCGGGACAGAGCGCCAGCGGTGGCTCCCTCGGTGATGCACAGCTGGTGCTTCCTAAGGCTCCTACACCAGATGGTGGTTTATTTCTCCCTAGATTTGTAGGTCACAATGGCCTGCAATGGTCAGGGCTGAGGATAATTTCACTATGTCAAGTTACTAATCCCCTTGCCTCCAAGGCACACTTCTCGTTTGTCCTGATGAAGCAAGACACCACATTGTCTTGGGTTAGCAATCTAGTCTTAGAAGTCTTTACTGATCAGTATGCATGTGTGTCGGAGCAGTGGAGAGCCGAGAAGATTGACATTGAGAAAGTCTAAAATATTTAATGATGCATTCTGCTAGCAAGTCTGTGGGGAGCTCTAGGTACTTGCATATTTCTGGAATGAATACAAATTGCTATGACTCAACATAAAGGCATGTCAGCAATAACCATAAAAACGACAGATGCATATATCATCCCAGCAGCAGGTTAGTCCTCTTGGGTTGACCCTCTTCTGTTCATACAGCATCAGACACTAACGGCTCAACACACTCAATGCAGCCTTCCCCTGGAGTTGGTATCTCTTCATACGTCTATGCCCCACTCCAACTTCTTTCCAATTTCCTGCAAGGGTTCCTGTCTATGTGCTCGCCAGAGGCCCTTCTCTCAGGAGCTCAGCAAGCAGGCAACAGAAGCTGCTAGAGTCCTCTTTTGTGGGGGCCTTAGAGATAAGTGAAGTCCAGAGAGGGTCTGAAGAGATAACTCAGTGGGTGAAGATGCTGGCTGTGGAAGCCTGGTGATACTGTGGGATGCTGGGGCCTCCACTCTAGAATCCCAAGCTTGAAGTAACTTACTTTAGGCAACAACAACTCAGCCTGAGCTCAGGATTTCAGAGCAGAGGCACCAGCATCCCACAACATCGTGATCTGAGTTTGATACCAGCAACTCGTATAAAGGTGGGAAAGGAGAGCCGTAAGTCATCTAGACAGGACGTGGGTCAGATATCTGCAGTATGGGGAGTGTGACCATTTTTCAGTTGGGTGAAGTATAAGGAAGGGGTTGTTTCTGTGGATATTTAAAAAAAAAGTCTATCTTAAATTGCTTTAGGACATCCCCATTTGCCGCAGACTATTTACCTGGTGAGTTGCTGCTCTCCTAATAGCCTAAGGGGAGGCACCAAGGAGTTGAAAATCCTACATTTTCCTTCATTTCTGGAGACCTCTGGGTTTCTGGTATCAAGATGGGTTCAAGTCCAACTTCATGTTCACTTGAGGTGAGGAGTCAGACGCATGGCCTGAAACTCATTTTGATCTTATAGTGTTATCCCAGCATCATCTGTCTGAGGGCTAAAATTATAAGTGTAAATAAATATGCCCAACTTGCCATTTTCATGATTTTCAATTTCATCTTTGAATGGAAACATAAGAGCATTTGTCTATATACAGAATCATCAAAGTTACACAGTTTCCAAGCCACAGCGTATGTAGCATCTGCCCTCCATTCTATCCAGAACAGCAGAAGCATGCTGTTGTTATTGTTTATGGTTTTGAAATGCTGGCGGTGAATGCTAGGGTTCTGGGCATGTTCCACTCCTAAGCCACACCCCCAGCTACTCCCCTGCTTTTATCTTACTGCTTGCTGAGCTGTGTCCTATGAACACCTCCTGGGTTTGTTGGTGAANATCCAGAACAGCAGAAGCATGCTGTTGTTATTGTTTATGGTTTTGAAATGCTGGGGGTGAATGCTAGGGCTCTGGGCATGTTCCACTCCTAAGCCACACCCCCAGCTACTCCCCTGCTTTTGTCTTACTGCTTGCTGAGCTGTGTCCTATGAACACCTCCTGGGTTTGTTGGTGAAGAAGAAGTACAATGAAAGGACTCCGGGTTTTCTCCCCTCCTTTTCCTTTCATCGGTGTCAGTATAAGTGATGAGCTAATAGAGGAAGGGAACTGAGGAAGAAACAACGCTAAGACTTACAGTTGTGTTTTATGACTGTTGTACAAAAGTCACCCAAACTCATTGCCTTAAAATAATACAGACTTGTTTGCTTGCAGTTCCAGAGGTCAGAGGTCTAAAATGCATCTTCCAGTCTATGATCGATGTATTTGGGATCTGTCTCTTTTCTGAGGTTTCCAGGGAAGGGTGTCATTTTCCTTTCCAACTCTTGGAGGACCCATCACAGTCAGTCTATTCCTGTTCCTATGCCAGCTTTCTCGGCCTTTCTCCTCTGATTTCACCCATGAGATTCTTTACAATTCCATCAGGAATATCATATAACCCAGGGCATTAATATCACCTCAATATTAGCTTATGATCATCCTTTATTTTTCTCTATAACCATAATTTCCATATGTACAAATTAGCATATGTATGTGTGAGGAGATATATACATAAACATGTATGTGTATATGTATGTACACATATATACATAAACATTTGTATGTGTGCATACAGAAGAGGAGGCAGGAAGACTGTAATAACCAGAGGCCAAGGACTCTCTCTATATAAGCATACCATATGTGTTATATAATATATAACATTATATATATGTCATAACACATATATGTATGCATATATATCCCTAACATATATAATACGATATGGTCTTTGTGAGTGAGAAGTCATCATTCTGATTATAATTAAGTTCTGTTGTAGGTGTTTCTAAAAATGCCATTGACCTTGTTCATTCAAAACAAGCACTGATTCAAGGGAAGCAACATGTGGTGTCTAGGTCTTTCAATGTCCCCTCGTAGTCTGTCATAGACATACTATACTTTCTTTGTACCAACTTTTAGTTTCATTCAACTCCAGGTAGTAAGGGTCCATCAGTTTCATTTTCAAGGGTCTCACAAACACTACAAGAAAAAAAATGGCTAGGTATTATGGAAAACACATTGCATGTAATGTCTCCCTTTTCCTGACGTGCATGCTCCCTGGTCACAAAAGACTTAATCACAGTATCAATTTAAAATAAGATGTGAAATATTTCCATAAAGCAGCAACAAATCTGTAAACCAGGCTGAGAATCCTTTTAAGAATGAGACTTACTTCCCTCTCCCCCTCTCCCCT